>JAGFNQ010009586.1:600000-760147 GCA_024364735.1 Boesenbergia rotunda
ACTTGAAAATATAGAAATTTATTATAAATGGAGCACACTTTACTATTTGTTGGATACTGTCGAATGGAATTGGATGCTCTGTTCGAGTTGCCTTCACTCGGTATTTATAGAATATGATCGATTATCATTTGTCAACTAGTCACCTTTGATCACTGATCCATTGTTTTTAGGCTTTATCTGCAATAATTGTCATTTTTTATAAATTTATTTTTTTAATTGACACCAAATTTTCAATTTACGCAGATTAACCATTGTCATTTGAACCTCATCACCTTTAGTTGATAGTCAACTATTCCATCTTTGGTCGACCGGGATTCAATTGTCAGCTCATTTGTCTAAATTAATCTTTGTTACGTTCTTTGTTTAAATAATTAGGTTGGACTTATTATTCTTCATCAGTTGACTGAACTATATAGAATTTGACCGAATTCCTTGGATCACTATTTCGTCATCCTCTATCAATTGATTAGACCAAAATATATCATGGTTAACATTTACATTATTTGAATTTAATGATTAGTTGACTAGTCTTTGCATTCAGTCACCTAAATTTTTAAGAAAGATTTATCTTCCGCAAGTGTCAGTGTAATCACCCTTTCAAATTGAGTAGGATTGTTATTTTGATGGATTGAATAAAGAGTTTAAGTTAGAATTATTATTATATTTGATATGTATATTTGAGTCATGTAAAACTTGAGATATACACATGGAGACGACTTGGCTTGGCCAGGGTTAGTTGATGATTCAATGACTTTGAGCTTTGTAGAGATTGTTGACGGATGACATGAAATATTTGAGGCACTACATAGTAGCATGAGGATAAGTTGTAGGTTCGAGTGCATCTAAAGGACGAATAGCATGACAGGAGATAACTTCAAGGCATAGGTATAACTTAATGTGAGGCGAGTCTTGAGAGAAAATGCACCTCGAAGATGGTAGATTTCAATAGTTCTTAGATGTGATCATAGTCATCCTCGCGGCGGTGCCCAATTAGCTAGAGGATGACAATTTTACTACAATACAGCAAGTGGTCAATTACCATGTGAGGGGCATCTAAGATAAATATAATCATTTTTTTTTGCTACAATTAGATGTGATTGAAATTATTGTGTAGACTAATTGACCAATACTGAATGCCAGTCAACTTATGCTTGAGTCATGGACTCAATGATCAAACAAAAGGTTCTTTGTTCATAGTTATTTGATCCAGTCAACTAATGAAACTCCAAACCCTAAATGAGGAGTTTTAGCATTTGAACTAGTTTGCGGTAATGTCCAGTCGACTAGTGATAGCCAAGTGAATGAGCAGTTAACTCAGGTTGGATGGCCAATGAATGGAATGCTTTCATTCATGCCCTATTAATCATGGGATAAGTTAGCTAATGATAAATTTTAGTTCATTGCTACTACAAAAGCTAGTGTGGAAAGAGCCATTGGCAAATTAACTGATCCTGCCCTATCTTTGGCACCGTACGGATAGCCAACGTGGCAAACGGCCTGGCCAGCTTCAGGGTCCACGTCATTGTACGGGTAGCCAGCTTGACAAACACCCTAGCCGGTCCCAGGGTCTCTGCCGGCCGATCGGACTCAAGGCGGCCGGTCAGAATAAATGTAGCAGTTTATCCGGCCGGTCAATCCCGGCCGGCCATAATAAGGTTATTATACCTCGTTTATCAGGGTACTTCTGCCCGGTTTCTACGCCGGCATCCCTGCCTGATCGAGAGCGAAGAATGGAAAACCCCAATCCACTGACGGTTACTCTTTCGCCAGAAGAATACGAAATGCTGATGGCTGTCCGGACACAGAAGGCACAACAATCGCATCCGCCGACCGGTAGTCAAGGGGCCCGGCCCCCTGGGCCCTCTATACGGGGAAACTCAGAAGGTATGGCTGCTCAGCCCGACCCCTTCATTCCTAATTTTCCCCGAGCACTTTTTCGGAACGAGGCCCACTCGGCCCCGACCGAAGCTTCAGCGTCCAGCCTAGCGCATCAGGCGCGCCCAGATAAAGGGAAAGGTTTAGCCGACTCTGCCGCGGCCTATCCGACTCACAGCCCTTTCTCTTCACAAATTCTTGGGGATCCCGTTCCCAAGCATCTACGATTCTTCACCATGCCTGAGTACTCGGGGGCCAGTGACCCCGAGGAACACGTCATGAAATTTGAAAGCGTCGCCCTGTTGCACCAATACCCGGAGGGCGTCAAATGCCGCGCTTTCCTGACAACCCTCTCCGGGCAGGCTCAACGATGGTTCGACGGACTCCCGGGCGGATCAGTCGGGAGTTTCGCAGAAGTGAAGTGGGTGTTTCTGCAACATTTTGCAAGCAGTCGGAGGCATCATAAGACCAGCCTCAATTTGTTCGCTCTGAAGCAAGGTCCGAAAGAATCACTCCGGGCCTACATCAAAAGGTTCAATGGAGTAGCTATAGAGGTGCCCAATACCACGCCAGAAGTATTGGTCACCGCCTTCTCGCAAGGGCTCCAAGAGGGTGACTTCTTCCGATCCCTGATCAGGAAGCCACCGAAGGATTTCGACAGCCTGCTCGGGAAGGCTGTTAAGTATATTAATGTAGAGGAAGCGCAAGCCGCCCGGAGGAAGGAAGTTATAGTTAGCCCACAACCCTCACCTCAACACAACAGATCACCAGGAGGACCGATTCGCAGTCCCCGACCGGCCGATCAGCCGGGAATGAGGCCCCAACAAGTGCAGGTGGCGCAGGGGAATTGGCCCAACAGATGGGCACCGTATTGTGCGTTTCACCAGTGTAATACGCACAACACTGAAGACTGCCGAGCGGGCGGCAGAGCTCGGACCCCACTCGGTAGGGGTCAAGGACGACAAACCCCGCAGGGGCGCGGGCGTGGTTATGGAGCCACAGCCCAACAAGGACAAAGGCGGGATACCCCCGCCGCCCGACAATTGTTTCCTCAGCCCGAGCAAGAAGAGGCGGAGGAATTTGACGAAGATCAAGCGAATCACCAGAACGCCGTCCGAGGAGGCGTCAATGTGATTTCCGGCGGTCCGACCGGAGGCGACTCCAACCGAGCCAGAAAGACACAGGTACGCCGACTGGAAATTCTCGAAGTCGGAGTTAGCACCTCACAAGCTCAAGGGCCCCAAATCAGCTGGGGGCCGCAGGACTTACAAGGATTGGAGGTGCCGCACGACGACCCACTGGTCATCACGGCTGTCATCGCCAACTACGAAGTCCACCGCACCATTGTGGACACCGACAGCTCGGTAAACATCTTATATAAACGAGCTTTCGATCAATTACAAATTGAAATGTCACAGCTGGAGTTGGTGGCTACGCCCCTATTCGGATTTACGGGAAACGAAGTACAGCCGATCGGACAGACACGGCTGGCCGTCTCACTTGGAGAGGAGCCGCTCAAGAGAACCCGATGGACGACGTTTCTGATTGTGGATGCGCCAGCTGCCTACAACGCCATTCTCGGTCGACCGGCTCTCAACGAATTTAAAGCGGTAGTCTCCACCTACTACCTCAAGGTGAAGTTTCCGGTCGGCGACAGGGTCGGCGAGGTGAAGGGCAACCAGATCGTGGCCCGGCGCTGCTATGCTGATGATGTCCGCTCGGGAGGTCAGAAAGCAAGGCGGGCAGATAGCAGCTGCAACATGGTGCAAGCCTCCCCTTGGGCAGAATTGCGGGAGGACAAAGAAGAGGTACAACTTTTGCCCGGTCGGGAAGATACCAAAATACAAATTGCTGCAGGACTCTCCGAGGAGCTGAAGCAATCCCTAGTCGACTCCCTCGCCCGGAATCAAGACGTATTTGCCTGGTCGGCGAAAGACTTGAAGGGAGTCCGACCGGAAGTAGCGGAACACCAATTGCACGTGTACCCGGGTGCGCGGCCAGTAAAGCAGCGGAAAAGAGACCATAGCGCCGCCCAGAATCAAGTCATCCGGGCGGAAGTAGAAAGACTGTTGGAGGCAGGACACATCCGGGAGGTCCAGTTCCCGGCCTGGCTGGCCAATGTGGTGCTGGTGGCCAAACCCAACGACAAGTGGCGGGTATGCATTGATTTCCGAGACCTCAATCGTGCATGCCCGAAAGATTGCTACCCACTTCCACGGATCGATCAAATGGTAGACTCGACGGCCGGCAGCGAGTTCATATCGATGCTGGATGCGTACCAGGGATACCACCAAGTCCCACTGGCTGCTGCCGATCAGGAGAAGGTTAGCTTTGTCACGGCTGACGGCACCTACTGCTACACCGTCATGCCGTTCGGCCTCAAGAATGCGGGCGCCACCTACCAAAGAATGATGAACAAGGTGTTCCGGTCGCAAATGGGGCGTAACGTCGAAGTATACGTCGACGATATTCTGATCAAGACTGCCCGGGCGGAAGAACTAATCCCCGACATTGAAGAAACTTGTCGAACTCTACGGCAGTTTGGCCTGAAGCTTAATCCGGCCAAATGTCTATTCGGGGCTCGAAGCGGGAAGTTCCTCGGCTATATAGTCACCGAGCGGGGAATCGAAGCAAATCCGGGCAAAGTAAAGGCCATCATGGAGATGCCGGCTCCAAGGAATCTCAGAGAAGCTCAACGGCCGGATCCGAATGAGAGTTTATATGTATACCTAGCAGCTTCCTCCGACTCGGGCAGCATGGTGTTGGCCCGGCAAGAAAAAACTGAGCAAAGGCCGGTGTACTTCTTTGCCCACTTATTTAAAGGAGCCGAGTGTCGGTACACGACACTCGAAAAATTGGGCTACATACTATTCTTAGCCGCCCGGCGACTCAGACCATACTTCTTATCTCACCCAATTACTGTATTGACTAACAGTAACTTGGGTCGGGTGCTCACTAACCCAGAAGCCTCAGGGCGGCTAGTCAAATGGACAACCGAGCTGAGTGAGTATGACATACAATATCAACCCCGACCGGCTATCAAGGCTCAAGCCTTAGCCGATTTTCTCACGGAATGACATTCCGATGAAGCCGAGGCCATATGGAAGGTGTACGTTGATGGGGCATCCGCTCGGCAAGGAAGCGGAATCGGCGTTCTCATGGTTTCACCCGAAGAAGAACGGCTACACTTGTCCGTGCGGCTAGAACACGGGGCGACTAATAATGAAGATGAATATGAAGCACTTATAGCCGGTCTGCAAGCCGCCCGGCATGTCGGCGCCACCCGGGTGTGGCTATACTCAGATTCGCAACTTTCCATACAGCAACTGGCCGGTAATTTCGAAGTCAACAGCAGCCGGCTGCAAGAGTACATCGATGCCTATGAACAGCTGAAGGCGGGTTTCCGTGAGGTACTCTTACAGAAGATCCCTCGGGAAAACAACTTGCAAGCGGATGAGCTAGCCAAATTAGCTAGCGCAGTCGGAGCTTGGGTGGTCCCCCGGCCGGCCAGCCATGCCTTATTCGTCATGCAAATCGAGCAGCAAGTGGAGATCGAATTGGAGACTGATTGGAGAACGCAATTGATCGCATTCTTGACCAGGGGAGAAGTGCCATCCGACCGGGAGCAGGCTCGGCTGCTCAGAAAGAGAGCCGTGCAATATGCCATGGTCGGAGATGCCCTCTATAAACGAGCTCACGCCCGACCATTACTCAAATGTCTGGGCGGCGAGGATGCAGATTACGTGCTCCGCGAAGTCCATATGGGGGTCTGCAGTAACCATTCGGGGGGCAGAGCCACCGCCCGGAAGGCTCTGTTGGCCGGGTATTATTGGCCAACTTTACAGAAGGATGCCGACCGGCTGGCCGCAACATGCATCTCATGTCAAAAGCACCAGTGCCTGCCGCACCGTCCGACCGAAGTAATGAAGACATCTGCTGTCTCTTGCCCGTTTGACCAATGGGGCATGGATATCGTAGGTCCCTTTCCACTCGCCCCCGCCCAGAAGAGGTTCTTGTTGGTCGCGGTGGATTACTTCTCTAAGTGGGTGGAAGCAGAGACGCTGGCCCGGATCACCGAGCAGGCGGTGATTAAGTTCTTGTGGCAAAACATTTTATGCAGATACGGGATCCCCCACAAGTTGGTTTCTGACAACGGTCGGCAGTTTCAAGGGAAGAAAATCAAAGAGTGGTGCTCGGCATACGGCATCCAGCAGGCCTTTACATCTGTGGCGTATCCACAGAGCAACGGCCAGGCAGAAGTCGCCAACCGGGAAATCTTGAGAGGACTCAAAACAAAGCTGGATCATGCAGGAACCAACTGGGTAGAGCAGCTGCCCGGGGTCCTTTGGGCGAACAGAACCACACCCAGAGAAGCGACCGGGCAGACGCCTTTCCACCTCGTCTACGGCAGCGAGGCGGTGGTGCCGGTCGAGGTCGGTTGTGAATCTGACCAGCGGTTAAGCTATGACGAAGGGAATGATGAAAGAAGGCGCTTAGAGCTTGACCTCATAGAGGAAGTCCGGGACAATGCAGCCGCCCGGATGTTCGCGTACCGTCAGCGTATGAAACAAAGGTACAACCAGAAGGTGTTGCCGCGCTCGTTTCGAGCCGGGGACCTAGTTTGGAAACGTATGAAGCCGGTCGGTGATGTTAACAAATTGCAACCACAGTGGGGCGGACCCTTCAAGGTAGTGCAGAAATTGCATTCAGGCGCTTACTACTTGGAGGATGAACATGGAAAAAGACTTGACCGACCGTGGAGTGCCCTACACTTGTAAATGTACAGAGAGCCCTAGAGTGATGTAATCTTGTAAAACGCAGCATTCTAGCTATAACGAAAGGCTCTCCCGACCGAAATTGCCGGTCGGCCACACAAGGCAAGTCATACCTGGACGGGACGCAGGCTGACGCGTCATACCCTCCAGAAGCCTGAGTTGGTGACTGATTGGAAACATCAGCCCACTCGAAAGCCTGGATTGGTTCCCGGTCGGAAGCGTGGCGGCCCACGTGGAAGATAGGTCCATCCGGAAGCCTGAAGTGGTGCCCGGTCGGATGCGTGGCGTTCCACGCAGGAGATTGGTTCCCTTCGGAAGCCTGAGTTGGTGACTGAATGGAAATATCAGCCCACTCGGAAGCCGGGATTGGTTCCTGGTCGGAAGCGTGGCGGCCCACGTGGAAGATTGGCCCATCCGGAAGCCTAAAGCGGTGTCCGATCGGATGCGTGGCGTCCCACGCAGAAGATTGGTTCCCTTTGGAAGCCTGAGTCGGCGACTGGAAGCATCAGCCCACTCGGAAGCCTGGATTGGTTCCCGGTCGGAAGCGTGGCGGCCCACGTGGAAGATTGGCCCATCCGGAAGCCTAAAGCGGTGTCCGGTCGGATGCGTGGCGTCCTACGCAGAAGATTGGTTCCCTTTGGAAGCCTGAGTCGGCGACTGGAAGCATCAGCCCACTCGGAAGCCTGGATTGGTTCCCGGTCGGAAGCGTGGCGGCCCACGTGGAAGATAGGTCCATCCGGAAGCCTGAAGAGGTGCCCGGTCGGATGCGTGGCGTTCCACGCAGGAGATTGGTTCCCTTTGGAAGCCTGAGTTGGTGACTGATTGTAAATATCAGCCCACTCGGAAGCCTGGATTGGTTCCCGGTCGGAAGTGTGGCGGCCCACGTGGAAGATTGGCCCATCCGGAAGCCTAAAGCGGTGTCCGGTCGGATGCGTGGCGTCCCACGCAGAAGATTGGTTCCCTTTGGAAGCCTGTGTCGGCGACTGGAAGCATCAGCCCACTCGGAAGCCTGGATTGGTTCCCGGTCGGAAGCGTGGCGGCCCACGTGGAAGATAGGTCCATCCGGAAGCCTGAAGAGGTGCCCGGTCGGATGCGTGGCGTTCCACGTAAGAGATTGGTTCCCTTTGGAAGCCTGAGTCGGCGACTGGAAGCATCAGCCCACTCGGAAGCCTGGATTGGTTCCCGGTCGGAAGCGTGGCGGCCCACGTGGAAGATTGGCCCATCCGGAAGCCTAAAGCGGTGTCCGGTCGGATGCGTGGCGTCCCACGCAGAAGATTGGTTCCCTTTGGAAGCCTGAGTCGGCGACTGGAAGCATCAGCCCACTCGGAAGCCTGGATTGGTTCCCGGTCGGAAGCGTGGCGGCCCACGTGGAAAATAGGTCCATCCGGAAGCCTGAATAGGTGCCCGGTCGGATGCGTGGCGTTCCACGCAGGAGATTGGTTCCCTTTGGAAGCCTGAGTCGGCGACTGGAAGCATCAGCCCACTCGGAAGCCTGGATTGGTTCCCGGTCGGAAGCGTGGCGGCCCACGTGGAAGATTGGCCCATCCGGAAGCCTAAAGCGGTGTCCGGTCGGATGCGTGGCGTCCCACGCAGAAGATTGGTTCCCTTTGGAAGCCTGAGTCGGCGACTGGAAGCATCAGCCCACTCGGAAGCCTGGATTGGTTCCCGGTCGGAAGCGTGGCGGCCCACGTGGAAGATAGGTCCATCCGAAAGCCTGAAGAGGTGCCCGGTCGGATGCGTGGCGTTCCACGCGGAAGATTGATTTCCTTCAGAAGCCTGGGTCGGCGACTGATTAAAACAACAGCCCACCCAGAAACCTGAATCTGAATCCGGTCGGACGTGTGGTGACTCACCTTAGTCAGATCAACCAGTCGTCTACCTTACACAACCATTTTTCCTGCGCTTAATTCGGCTCTCTGGTCGGGCTTAAGGCGATCCATATCCCCCACCTGGCTAGCCGATCAGCAGCATCTGCTTAGTCGCTATCTAAAGTGACACGAAGGAAAAGGCTTTTCATTGCTGCTTACTCGGAAGCATTACAAAAAAGAGAGCCCCAACCGGCGGCTCAAGATTACATGATTAAAATTAGGTAAAGGGCTGGAAGAAGTCTTTAGGGAGTAGCTCCTTGACCCGGCTCACTATGACGGCATTGGCAGGAAGGTCGGCAGGCAGATGGCCGCTCTCTTGGAGCTGCAGAACAGCGCTGTTAAGGCCCATCTGGAACATATCAGATGTCCGCTTGCCCAGCTGCTGGCCGAACTCTTTGGAGTTGATGTAAGCCAGGCGATGAGCGTCCATCCGGGCGGGCTTGCCTGCTTGGTACAGCTTCAGGCTGTCAATTTCCGCTCGGAGGTTAGCTAACTCCTTGTCCTTCTCCTCCAAGGCAACGGCTTGAGAAGCCAGCAGTCCTTCAGACAAACGGAGCTCGTCTCCTCGTAAGTCTAAAGCCTTCTCCTTGGCATTCAAGTCCGACTCCCGAGTCGCCAGCTCCTGCTCTTTTTCGTTCAAGGTCGTTCGGAGCTCCTCCGAAGACTTCATCAGCGTGTCTAGTTCCGCCTTCAAGGCTTGGGCCTCGACAGCCTTCTTGTCGAGGTCCGATCGGGCACGGCGCTGCCTATCCAGAGCCTTCTTCCTCTCCTGCTTAAGGGTCGCGTGCAGGGAGGAAGACCGGGCATACGCCCGCTCGACTGCCTCCGCTCGGGTGATTTCCTCCGTCAGTAGCGCCTCGGCGGAACGGAGTTTCTCCTTAAGATCCAATATCTCCGAACGGAGAATAGCGGTGCCCTCCTCGCCGGCCGGTAAGTTCACATGCGCCTGGCGGAGCTCCCATTCCTCAATCCGCCGCTCGGCCGCTCGGCGTCCCCTGGTGTTGGTGACCAAGGCATAGGCGACGCTCGAGCAGGAGGCCCAAAACTACAATAAGAATGTTAGAAAAAAGCAAGTTAGTTAAGCATTGAAGCATCGGACTTACATGCGTAGCGTCCTGAATGAATTGGTCGGCCAGCCGGATCGGGGGTCTGGAAGTCCCCTCCCTCATACCCTGCTCCCAGCAGTCCGCCAATTCCCCATAAAGGGTAAGCCGCTGCTGGACTTCGAAGGGGGCCACTGGGTCGACCGAGGGGAGATATACACCATAGCCACCCGTCTGTGAACGTTGTCCCCCTGAGCGCGACGAACCCGGTGCGTCAGCTGACCGGCTCGCCCTAGCCGAACTGGCAGCTGCCTCTGCAGGCTGGGAGCGAGAGCCCGACGCATAAGTCCTCGGGCGCCTCTGCAAAGGTTGCGGGTCAGGAGAATCAGAAGAGGATAGGTCCACCTCCGCCGGTTCCTCAATACGGATAGAAGCACTGGCCTTCCGCTTGGAAGGCAGGGACTTCTGCAGGGAAGGCAGAGCCTTCTGCTTGCCGGAGGATCTTGCAGGGGCAGGAGATTTCGATGAGCCGACCGGCTCCACAGAACCGGTCGCCGCCGGTTGGGCAGAAGGAGCCGGAGAGGCGGGCTCCGCGCTCTGAGGAATCGGAGGTTGGTCGGGCAGACTGGCCTGGCGCAGACGCAGTTGTTCGGCCGCCCGGGCGTTTACTTCTTCGTCTGCCATGCCCAGGGCCGCATCGAGGGCCGCTTCCCACATCATCTTGGCTGCAAAATCAGAAGATATTGAGTTAGGGAGAAAGAAGTACGAAACAAAAAATGACTTACAGAAGGTGTAGGGCAGGGCGGCAGGCACTCGGCTTAGCCCAAATATATACAAGACGACGTCGTTAAGAAGTTTCATGCTGTCGAAGCGGAGGCCCCCGAGTCGAGAAACAGCCATTATAAATAAGGGGTCGAACTTAAAATTTCTTAAGGGAGTTATAGGGGGCATGTCTTCAACCCATCCGATCGGGAACCCAGGGCTTGTCGGAGGGCTTATGAAGAAAAAAAGGGTTTTCCACCCCTTATTCGAGGAAGGAATATTCTCCACTATGGATAATTTGGCCCGGGCTTGGAGAAAGAAATTCCCGGCCTCCTGTTTCTTCGGATAATAAAAGAAATAAAGAACCTCCGGTCGGAGGGGGACTCGGTAAAGGGTAAAGAGAACTATTAGGTTACATAGTATATGAATGACATTAGGAGAAAGCTGGAAGATAGGCACATGGAAAAAGTTACAGAACTCTACAATAAAGGGATGAAGAGGGTAGCGCAGGCCAGACGTATGTTGGTCCCGGAAAAACACAAAGAAGCCGGCCGGGGGCTTGTGCGGTCTGTCAGCCTTTGTAGGAACGACGATGCGATAGTTTTCAGGGATATCGTAGGCCAGTCGGAGATCGGAGACGGTCTCGTCGTCAAGGGTAGACTCGACGGAAGTATACCACGTAGAGGCAGCCATGGAGCAGGAAGAAAGGGAAGAAAAGGGGAGAATCTGACCGTAGGTGGTGGCGAAAAGGATTAGGAAACAGGCGGAGAAGCACGAAAGCGGCGGCGACACGCGAAGACGGCGGCAAGGAGCGAGAAGCGGTGAACTAGAGAGAGAACGGCGAAAGCAAATAAGGGTTTCGGCGACCCCGAAGGCCTATTTATAGGAAGGCTGGAAGGCGAGCGACCGTCCGATGACGATCCACGTGGACGGCGATCGCCTCATCTGGGCCGTTGAGGCATCCCATGCTCAGCCTCGAAAAGACGCGCTGCAGGCGCTGACATCGCCTGCAGCGGCAACATGGCGTCGCCGCCCGGTCGGCCAGCCAGAAGCTGCCACGTGGCAGAGAGAATGGCGAGCCTTAATGACCATTAAAAATTTATAATCATTGGGGTAATTCATATCCCGGCCGGCCAACCAGCGCGCGCCACGTGGCCCGGCTAATTAAAGCGGATATGAGGCAGTTAAGGAGCCGATCATCTCGAGCGCAGCGCGTCGCTTCGATCGTCGCAGGATGTCGCATCCCCATTAATTGACTGACACAGGAGATCATTAGGAAATCTCCTAGGGGCACGCGGCGCTCCGAGTTTCTTGCGACCCAAGACAAACGTTCACTCGACCAAATGTCATCAACGTACAACCAATAATTCGACGACACGGGGCAAGCCACTCTCCTGCCCACCAACAACACTCGTCCGGTCGGACGCATTCACAATGTACGGACGCGGGGCGACCCACGCTCCCTTCAGTCGGGAATAGTTATTCTGCTTACGCAGGACAACGTACGAGGGCATGGCGGCCCACATTCCTCCCAGACAAAATTTTTATCTGCTCGGACATCTTCATCGTGTCGGTGATTAGTCGGGAATGCGTGGCGGCCCACGCTCCCCTATTACTCCTCGTCCGGTCGGACGTCTTCACTAAACAAGATGGCGCGTGGCGACTCACGTCCCTCTTGATCAACAATCTTATTCCACCCAGGCGGCTCGCGCAATACACCGCACACGGATGCGTGGCTACCCACGTTCCGGTCGGAGGCAAGGAACTGTTTGCCCACTCAGACCTTATCAACATCAGCTGTTGAGCATCATGTTAAGCCAGCCGGATATTAAACGGGCAAAAGTAGCTCGGCCGCAAAATGGTTGTACACAAACAGTCCAGTTAGTCGGACTGATCGCCTCCTTCGACTAGACTCGAGGGGAAGGCTATTGATCCTGCCCTATCTTTGGCACCGTACGGACAGCCAACGTGGCAAACGGCCTGGCCAGCTTCAGGGTCCACGTCATTGTACGGGTAGCCAGCTTGACAAACACCCTAGCCGGTCCCAGGGTCTCTGCCGGCCGGTCGGACTCAAGGCGGCCGGTCAGAATAAATGTAGCAGTTCATCCGGCCGGTCAATCCCGGCCGGCCATAATAAGGTTATTATACCTCGTTTATCAGGGTACTTCCGCCCGGTTTCTACGCCCTCTTTCCCGGGTACTGCCGCCCGACCACATAAGGGCTACACGCCTAATCGTCCGGGTGCATCCGCCCGGCAACCCTTCATATACATAGTCCCCCAGGCTTGCACGCCCGGCGCCCACTCGGGCACTCTCTCCCGGAACCACCCAGGGATAACGACAAATTATACCTGCACCACCTGCAGATAACAGGCTGTCACCACTCGTGTGAACTGACACTCTGGCACGCCACCCTGTCGCGCCGTTGATGCCAGGCGGCGCCGGTCGGAGGTGTACGGAAACCGTTCTTTGCCCTCACATAAGACAAATAGCATACGACAAGGAATGTTGGCTAGCAGTCGACATAATCATACAATATTCCCTGACCAGGTCAGAGAATCCTGACAATGTCAGACTTGGTCCTTTTCCCCGGCTATATAAGCCCCTCTCCTCCTTATTATCAGGTACGCGCGAAGCCCCTCATCTACAGTGCTCCATTATTTTTCCTGTTCATCGGAGTACTGATTTGACCGTCGGAGTGCCTTGCCGGGACGTTTCCCGGCTAGGTTGCTAACGGTCATCTTCCCCAGCAGGTCTACTTCCATTCGGTCGGCGGTTCACCAGGCGACACCTACTTACGTCCGGTCGGAGGACACCCCCCACTCGCTGTCATTCTGAGCGAGGGCATCCAGTCAGCATTCATGCCATTCATCTCTACACTGTCATCCGGTTGCGGCCCCACTCCGCTCGGTGACAGGATCATTAACAATGATCATATTTTAGTTTATTTGCTGATGAAGGTTACCAGTCAACTTTACTTTGGGCGTTGAACAAAAATGGTAAAGAGGTCGGAAGAAAGCTATAAAAGGAGCACTTAATGCAGTATTTGAGGTTAATGTTCCCATGATAATTTCAACCATCTAAAAACTTTCTTGTACTCATGTAAGAGGATTTATTATGAGATTTCTTGTAAATCTTTCAAGTGCTTTTAAGAAGTTTTTCCATTTCTAGTATTTGACCAACAAGGAGAAAAGTATTGGTTATGCGGGGGTGAACCACATGAAGAATTGATAAGCCATAGACTCTACTTCTTCGGGAACGTCTCTTGGTTTGTGTATCATTCTTTTATTTTTGCTATGTTTTTATTTTTCCAACCTTGCTAAGTAACTAGTAAGAATTTTTTAAGTTGTGTGATCCTGTCGCCGAGCGGAGTGGGGCCGTAACCGGATGACGGTGTAGAGATGAATGGCGTGAATGCTGACTGGATGCCCTCGCTCAGAATGACTCAGCGAGTGGGGGGTGTCCTCCGACCGGACGTAAGTTGGTGTCGCCTGGTGAACCGCCGACTGAATGGAAGTAGACCTGCTGGGGAAGATGACCGTTAGCAACCTAGCCGGGAAACGTCCCGGCAAGGCACTCCGACGGTCAAGTCAGTACTCCGATGAACAGGAAAAATAATGAAGTACTGTAGATGAGGGGATTCGCACGTACCTGATAATGAGGAGGGGAGTGGCTTATATAGCCGGGGAAAAGGACCAAGTCTGATCTGTGTCAGGACTCTCTGACGGGGTCAGGGAATCTTACATGATTATGTCGATTTGTAGCCAACATTCCTTGTCGCATACTGTTTGTCTTATGTGAGGATAAAGACCGGTTTCTGTACGCTTCCGACCGGCGCCGCCTGGCACCAACGGCGTGACAGGGCGGCGTGTCAGGGAGTGTCAGTTCACACGAGTGGTGACAGCCTGTTATCTGCAGCTGGTGCAGATATATTTTGTCGCTATCCTGGGTGGTTTCGGGAGAGAGTGCCCGAGTGGGCGCCGGACGGGTATGTCCGGGGATGTAAGTGTGGACATGAAGGATGCCGGGCGGAGGCGCCCGGATAACGAACTTAGGCCAGTGGTGGGCCCCTATATGTGGCCGGGCCGGCAGTACCCGGGAAAGAGGGCGTAGAAACCGGGCGGAAGTGCCCTGATAAACGAGGTTAATAACCTTATGATGGCAGGCCGGGATTGGCCGGCCGGCTGAACCGCTACCTTTATTCTGACCGGCCGCCTTGAGTCCGACCGGCCGGCAGAAACCCTGGGATCGGCTAGGGTGTTTGTCAAGCTGGCTACCCGTACAATGACGTGGACCCTGAAGCTGGCCAGGCCGTTTGCCACGTTGGCTGTCCGTACGGTGCCAAAGATAGGGCAGGATCAATAGCCTTCCCCTCGAGTCTAGTCGAAGGAGGCGATCAGTCCGACTGACTGGACTGTTTGTGTACAACCATTTTGCGGCCGAGCTACTTTTGCCCGTTTAATATCCGGCCGGCTTAACATGATGCTCAACAGCTGATGTTGATAAGGTCTGAGTGGGCAAACAGTTCCTTGCCGCTGACCGGAACGTGGGTAGCCACGCATCCGTGTGCGGTGTATTGCGCGAGCCGCCTGGGTGGAATAAGATTGTTGATCAAGAGGGACGTGAGTCGCCACGCGCCATCTTGTTTAGTGAAGACGTCCGACCGGACGAGGAGTAATAGGGGAGCGTGGGCCGCCACGCATTCCCGACTAATCACTGATACGATGAAGATGTCCGAGCAGATGAAAATTTTGACCGGAGGAACGTGGGCCGCCACGTGTCCTCATAAATTGTCCCGCATAGGCAAAATAATTATTCCCGATTGAAAGGAGCGTGGGTCGCCACGCGTCCGTACACTGTGAATGCGTCCGACCGGACGAGTGTTGTTAGTTGGTGAGAGAGTGGTTTGCCACTTGTCGTCGAATTATAGGCTGTGCGTTGATGACGCTTGGTCGGGTGAACGTTTGTCTTGGGTCGCAAAGAACGTGGAGTGCCACGTGCCCCAAGACGATTTTCCTGTGATCGCCTGTGTCAGTCAATTAATGGAGACGTGACATTCTAAGTCGAATGAGGCGATGTGACGTGCCCGATGCGACCGGCGCCTTAACGGCATCACATCCGCTTTAATGATCCAGGCCACGTGGCGCACGCTGGTTGGACGACCGGGATGCGATTTATCCCCATGATTACGAGCTTTTAATGGCCATTAACGCGCTTAATTCTTTCCGCCACGCGGCAGCTTCTGGCTGGCCGACCGGACGGCGCGCCCTGTCGCCGTTGCAGGCGACGTCAGCGCCTGCGGCGCGTCTTTTCGAGGCTGATCGTGTGACGCCTCAACGGCCTGGATGAGGCGATCGCCGTCCACGTGGATCGTCATCGGACGGTCGCCCGCCTTCCAGCCTTCCTATAAATAGGCCTTCGGGGTCGGCGAAACCCTGATTTGCTTTCGCCGCTCTCTCTCTAGCTCACCGCTTCTCGCTCCTCGCCGTCGTCTTCGCTCATCGCCGCCGTTTTCGCGCTTCATCGCCGGTTTTCTAACTCTTTTCGCTGCCACCTGCGGTCAGATTCTCCCCTTTCTTCCTTTCTTTCTGCTCCATGGCTGCTTCTCTGTGGTATACCTCCGTCGAGTCTACCCTTACCGACGAGACCATCTCCGACCTCCGATTAGCTTACGATATTCCAAAAGACTACCGCATTGCGGTTCCGACTTTGGCCGACAGACCGCACAAGCCCCCGGCCGGCTTCTTTGTGTTTTTCCGGGACCAACATACGTCTGGCCTGCGCTACCCTCTTCATCCCTTTATTGTAGAGTTCTGTAACTTTTTCCATGTGCCTATCTACCAGCTTTCTCCCAATGCCGTTCGTATACTATGTAACCTAATAGTTCTCTTTACCCTTTACCGAGTCCCCCTCCGACCAGAGGTTCTTTACTTTTTTTATTATCCGAAGAAACAGGAGGCCGGGAATTTCTTTCTCCAAGCCCGGGCCAAATTATCCATAGTGGAGAATATTCCCTCCTCGAATTAGGGGTGGAAAACCCATTTTTTCTTCATAAGCCCTCCGACCAGCCCTGGGTTCCCGATCGGATGGGTTGAAGACATGCCCCCTATAACTCCCTTAAGAAATTTTAAGTCCGACCCCTTATTTATAATGGCTGTTTCTCGACTCGGGGGCCTCCGCTTCGACGGCATGAAACTTCTTAACGACGCCGTCTTGTATATATTTGGGCTAAGCCGAGTGCCTGCCGCCCTGCCCGACACCTTCTGTAAGTCATTTTTTGTTTCGTACTTCTTTCTCCCTAACTCAATATCTTCTGATTTTGCAGCCAAGATGATGTGGGAAGCGGCCCTCGATGCGGCCTGGGCATGGCAGACGAAGAAGTAAACGCCCGGGCGGCCGAGCAACTGCGTCTGCGCCAGGCCGGTCTGCCCGACCAACCTCCGATTCCTGAGAGCGCGGAGCCCGCCCTCCGGCTCCTTCTGCCCAACCAGCGGCGACCGGTTCTGTGGAGCCGGTCGGCTCATCGAAATCTCCTGCCCCTGCAAGATCCTCCGGCAAGCAGAAGGTTCGGCCTTCCCTGCAGAAGTCCCTGCCTTCCAAGCGGAAGGCCAGTGCTTCTATCCGTATTGAGGAACCGGCGGAGGTGGACCTATCCTCTTCTGATTCTCCTGACCCGCAACCTTTGCAGAGGCGCCCGAGGACTTCTGCGTCGGGCTCTCGCTCCCAGCCTGCAGAGGCAGCTGCCAGTCCGGCTAGAGCGAGCCGGTCAGCTGACGCACCGGGTTCGTCGCGCTCGGGGGGACAACGTTCACAGACGGGTGGCTATGGCGTATATCTCCCCTCGGTCGACCCAGTGGCCCCCTTCGAAGTCCAGCAGCGGCTTACCCTTTATGGGGAATTGGCGGACTGCTGGGAGCAGGGTATGAGGGAGGGGACTTCCAGACCCCCGATCCGACTGGCCGACCAATTCATTCAGGACGCTACGCATGTAAGTCCGATGCTTCAATGCTTAACTAACTTGCTTTTTTCTAACATTCTTATTGTAGTTTTGGGCCTCCTGCTCGAGCGTCGCCTATGCCTTGGTTACCAACACCAGGGGACGCCGAGCGGCCGAGCGGCGGATTGAGGAATGGGAGCTCCGCCAGGCGCATGCGAACTTACCGGCCGGCGAGGAGGGCACCGCTATTCTCCGTTCGGAGATACTGGACCTTAAGGAGAAACTCCGTTCCGCCGAGGCGCGACTGACGGAGGAAATCACCCGAGCGGAGGCAGCCGAGCGGGCGTATGCCCGGTCTTCCTCCCTGCACGCGACCCTTAAGCAGGAGAGGAAGAAGGCTCTGGATAGGCAGCGCCGTGCCCGATCGGACCTCGACAAGAAGGCTGTCGAGGCCCAAGCCTTGAAGGCGGAACTAGACACGCTGATGAAGTCTTCGGAGGAGCTCCGGACGACCTTGAACGAAAAAGAGCAGGAGCTGGCGACTCGGGAGTCGGACTTGAATGCCAAGGAGAAGGCTTTAGACTTACGAGGAGACGAGCTCCGTTTGTCTGAAGGACTGCTGGCTTCTCAAGCCGTTGCCTTGGAGGAGAAGGACAAGGAGTTAGCTAACCTCCGGGCGGAAATTGACAGCCTGAAGCTGTACCAAGCAGGCGAGCCCGCCCGGATGGACGCACATCGCCTGGCTTACATCAACTCCAAAGAGTTCGGCCAGCAGCTGGGCAAGCGGACATCTGATATGTTCCAGATGGGCCTTAACAGCGCTGTTCTGCAGCTCCAAGAGAGCGGCCATCTGCCTGCCGACCTTCCTGCCAATGCCGTCATAGTGAGCCGGGTCAAGGAGCTACTCCCTAAAGACTTCTTCCAGCCCTTTACCTAATTTTAATCATGTAATCTTGAGCCGCCGGTTGGGGCTCTCTTTTTTGTAATGCTTCCGAGTAAGCAGCAATGAAAAGCCTTTTCCTTCGTGTCACTTTAGATAGCGACTAAGCAGATGTTGCTGATCGGCTAGCCGGGTGGGGGATATGGATCGCCTTAAGCCCGACCAGAGAGCCGAATTAAGCGCAGGAAAAATGGTTGTGTAAGGTAGACGACTGGTTGATCTGACTAAGGTGAGTCACCACACGTCCGACCGGATTCAGATTCAGTCTTCTGGGTGGGCTGTTGTTTTAATCAGTCGCCGACCCAGGCTTCTGAAGGAAATCAATCTTCCGCGTGGAACGCCACGCATCCGACCGGGCACCTCTTCAGGCTTCCGGATGGACCTATCTTCCACGTGGGCCGCCACGCTTCCGACCGGGAACCAGTCCAGGCTTCCGAGTGGGCTGACGCTTCCAGTCAGTCGCCGACTCAGGCTTCCAAAGGGAACCAATCTTCTGCGTGGGACGCCACGCATCCGACCGGACACCGCTTTAGGCTTCCGGATGGGCCAATCTTCCACGTGGGCCGCCACGCTTCCGACCGGGAACCAATCCAGGCTTCCGAGTGGGCTGACGCTTCCAGTCAGTCGCCGACTCAGGCTTCCAAAGGGAACCAATCTTCTGCGTGGGACGCCACGCATCCGACCGGACACCGCTTTAGGCTTCCGGATGGGCCAATCTTCCACGTGGGCCGCCACGCTTCCGACCGGGAACCAATCCAGGCTTCCGAGTGGGCTGACGCTTCCAGTCAGTCGCCGACTCAGGCTTCCAAAGGGAACCAATCTTCTGCGTGGGACGCCACGCATCCGACCGGACACCGCTTTAGGCTTCCGGATGGGCCAATCTTCCACGTGGGCCGCCACGCTTCCGACCGGGAACCAATCCAGGCTTCCGAGTGGGCTGACGCTTCCAGTCAGTCGCCGACTCAGGCTTCCAAAGGGAACCAATCTTCTGCGTGGGACGCCACGCATCCGACCGGACACCGCTTTAGGCTTCCGGATGGGCCAATCTTCCACGTGGGCCGCCACGCTTCCGACCGGGAACCAATCCAGGCTTCCGAGTGGGCTGACGCTTCCAGTCAGTCGCCGACTCAGGCTTCCAAAGGGAACCAATCTTCTGCGTGGGACGCCACGCATCCGACCGGACACCGCTTTAGGCTTCCGGATGGGCCAATCTTCCACGTGGGCCGCCACGCTTCCGACCGGGAACCAATCCAGGCTTCCGAGTGGGCTGACGCTTCCAGTCAGTCGCCGACTCAGGCTTCCAAAGGGAACCAATCTTCTGCGTGGGACGCCACGCATCCGACCGGACACCGCTTTAGGCTTCCGGATGGGCCAATCTTCCACGTGGGCCGCCACGCTTCCGACCGGGAACCAATCCAGGCTTCCGAGTGGGCTGACGCTTCCAGTCAGTCGCCGACTCAGGCTTCCAAAGGGAACCAATCTTCTGCGTGGGACGCCACGCATCCGACCGGACACCGCTTTAGGCTTCCGGATGGGCCAATCTTCCACGTGGGCCGCCACGCTTCCGACCGGGAACCAATCCAGGCTTCCGAGTGGGCTGACGCTTCCAGTCAGTCGCCGACTCAGGCTTCCAAAGGGAACCAATCTTCTGCGTGGGACGCCACGCATCCGACCGGACACCGCTTTAGGCTTCCGGATGGGCCAATCTTCCACGTGGGCCGCCACGCTTCCGACCGGGAACCAATCCAGGCTTCCGAGTGGGCTGACGCTTCCAGTCAGTCGCCGACTCAGGCTTCCAAAGGGAACCAATCTTCTGCGTGGGACGCCACGCATCCGACCGGACACCGCTTTAGGCTTCCGGATGGGCCAATCTTCCACGTGGGCCGCCACGCTTCCGACCGGGAACCAATCCAGGCTTCCGAGTGGGCTGACGCTTCCAGTCAGTCGCCGACTCAGGCTTCCAAAGGGAACCAATCTTCTGCGTGGGACGCCACGCATCCGACCGGACACCGCTTTAGGCTTCCGGATGGGCCAATCTTCCACGTGGGCCGCCACGCTTCCGACCGGGAACCATCCAGGCTTCCGAGTGGGCTGACGCTTCCAGTCAGTCGCCGACTCAGGCTTCCAAAGGGAACCAATCTTCTGCGTGGGACGCCACGCATCCGACCGGACACCGCTTTAGGCTTCCGGATGGGCCAATCTTCCACGTGGGCCGCCACGCTTCCGACCGGGAACCAATCCAGGCTTCCGAGTGGGCTGACGCTTCCAGTCAGTCGCCGACTCAGGCTTCCAAAGGGAACCAATCTTCTGCGTGGGACGCCACGCATCCGACCGGACACCGCTTTAGGCTTCCGGATGGGCCAATCTTCCACGTGGGCCGCCACGCTTCCGACCGGGAACCATCCAGGCTTCCGAGTGGGCTGACGCTTCCAGTCAGTCGCCGACTCAGGCTTCCAAAGGGAACCAATCTTCTGCGTGGGACGCCACGCATCCGACCGGACACCGCTTTAGGCTTCCGGATGGGCCAATCTTCCACGTGGGCCGCCACGCTTCCGACCGGGAACCAATCCAGGCTTCCGAGTGGGCTGACGCTTCCAGTCAGTCGCCGACTCAGGCTTCCAAAGGGAACCAATCTTCTGCGTGGGACGCCACGCATCCGACCGGACACCGCTTTAGGCTTCCGGATGGGCCAATCTTCCACGTGGGCCGCCACGCTTCCGACCGGGAACCAATCCAGGCTTCCGAGTGGGCTGACGCTTCCAGTCAGTCGCCGACTCAGGCTTCCAAAGGGAACCAATCTTCTGCGTGGGACGCCACGCATCCGACCGGACACCGCTTTAGGCTTCCGGATGGGCCAATCTTCCACGTGGGCCGCCACGCTTCCGACCGGGAACCAATCCAGGCTTCCGAGTGGGCTGACGCTTCCAGTCAGTCCCACTCAGGCTTCTGGAGGGTATGACGCGTCAGCCTGCGTCCCGTCCAGGTATGACTTGCCTTGTGTGGCCGACCGGCAATTTCGGTCGGGAGAGCCTTTCGTTATAGCTAGAATGCTGCGTTTTACAAGATTACATCACTCTAGGGCTCTCTGTACATTTGCAAGTGTAGGGCACTCCACGGTCGGTCAAGTCTTTTTCCATGTTCATCCTCCAAGTAGTAAGCGCCTGAATGCAATTTCTGCACTACCTTGAAGGGTCCGCCCCACTGTGGTTGTAATTTGTTAACATCACCGACCGGCTTTATACGTTTCCAGACTAGGTCCCCGGCTCGAAACGAGCGCGGCAACACCTTCTGGTTGTACCTTTGTTTCATACGCTGACGGTACGCGAACATCCGGGCGGCTGCTGTGTCCCGGACTTCCTCTATGAGGTCAAGCTCTAAGCGCCTTCTTTCATCATTCCCTTCGTCATAGCTTAACCGCCGGTCAGATTCACAACCGACCTCGACCGGCACCACCGCCTCGCTGCCGTAGACGAGGTGGAAAGGCGTCTGCCCGGTCGCTTCTCTGGGTGTGGTTCTGTTTGCCCAAAGGACCCCGGGCAGCTGCTCTACCCAGTTGGTTCCTGCATGATCCAGCTTTGTTTTGAGCCCTCTCAAGATTTCCCGGTTGGCGACTTCTGCCTGGCCGTTGCTCTGTGGATACGCCACAGATGTAAAGGCCTGCTGGATGCCGTATGCCGAGCACCACTCTTTGATTTTCTTCCCTTGAAACTGCCGACCGTTGTCAGAAACCAACTTGTGGGGGATCCCGTATCTACATAAAATGTTTTGCCACAAGAACTTAATCACCGCCTGCTCGGTGATCCGGGCCAGCGCCTCTGCTTCCACCCACTTAGAGAAGTAATCCACCGCGACCAACAAGAACCTCTTCTGGGCGGGGGCGAGCGGAAAGGGACCTACGATATCCATGCCCCATTGGTCAAACGGGCAAGAGACAGCAGATGTCTTCATTACTTCGGTCGGCCGGTGCGGCAGGCACTGGTGCTTTTGACATGAGATGCATGTTGCGGCCAGCCGGTCGGCATCCTTCTGTAAAGTTGGCCAATAATACCCGGCCAACAGAGCCTTCCGGGCGGTGGCTCTGCCCCCCGAATGGTTACTGCAGACCCCCATATGGACTTCGCGGAGCACGTAATCTGCATCCTCGCCGCCCAGACATTTGAGTAATGGCCGGGCGTGAGCTCGTTTATAGAGGGCATCTCCGACCATGGTATATTGCACGGCTCTCTTTCTGAGCAGCCGAGCCTGCTCCCGGTCGGATGGCACTTCTCCCCTGGTCAAGAATGCGATCAATGGCGTTCTCCAATCAGTCTCCAATTCGATCTCCGCTTGCTGCTCGATTTGCATGACGAATAAGCATGGCTGGCCGGCCGGGGGACCACCCAAGCTCCGACTGCGCTAGCTAATTTGGCTAGCTCATCCGCTTGCAAGTTGCTTTCCCGAGGGATCTTCTGTAAGAGTACCTCACGGAAACCCGCCTTCAGCTGTTCATAGGCATCGATGTACTCTTGCAGCCGGCTGCTATTGACTTCGAAATTACCGGCCAGTTGCTGTATGGCAAGTTGCGAATCTGAGTATAGCCACACCCGGGTGGCGCCGACATGCCGGGCGGCTTGCAGACCGGCTATAAGTGCTTCATATTCAGCTTCATTATTAGTCGCCCGGTGTTCTAGCCGCACGGACAAGTGTAGCCGTTCTTCTTCGGGTGAAACCATGAGAACGCCGATTCCGCTTCCTTGCCGAGCGGATGCCCCATCAACGTACACCTTCCATACGGCCTCGGCTTCATCGGAATGCCATTCCGTGAGAAAATCGGCTAAGGCTTGAGCCTTGATAGCCGGTCGGGGTTGATATTGTATGTCATACTCACTCAGCTCGGTTGTCCATTTGACTAGCCGCCCTGAGGCTTCTGGGTTAGTGAGCACCCGACCCAAGTTACTGTTAGTCAATACAGTAATTGGGTGAGATAAGAAGTATGGTCTGAGTCGCCGGGCGGCTAGGAATAGTATGTAGCCCAATTTTTTGAGTGTCGTGTACCGACACTCGGCTCCTTTAAATAAGTGGGCAAAGAAGTACACCGGCCTTTGCTCAGTTTTTTCTTGCCGGGCCAACACCATGCTGCCCGAGTCGGAGGAAGCTGCTAGGTATACATATAAACTCTCATTTGGATCCGGCCGGGTGAGTGTCGGTAGTTCAGACAGATAAGCTTTCAGCTCTTCGAAGGCCCTGTCACATTCTGCGTCCCACTGAAATTTGGTGGCTCGGCGTAGTGTCTTGAAGAATGGCAGACCCCGTTCGGCTGACCGGGAAATGAATCTTGACAAGGCCGTTATCCGTCCGATCAGCCGTTGAGCTTCTCTGAGATTCCTTGGAGCCGGCATCTCCATGATGGCCTTTACTTTGCCCGGATTTGCTTCGATTCCCCGCTCGGTGACTATATAGCCGAGGAACTTCCCGCTTCGAGCCCCGAATAGACATTTGGCCGGATTAAGCTTCAGGCCAAACTGCCGTAGAGTTCGACAAGTTTCTTCAATGTCGGGGATTAGTTCTTCCGCCCGGGCAGTCTTGATCAGAATATCGTCGACGTATACTTCGACGTTATGCCCCATTTGCGACCGGAACACCTTGTTCATCATTCTTTGGTAGGTGGCGCCCGCATTCTTGAGGCCGAACGGCATGACGGTGTAGCAGTACGTGCCGTCAGCCGTGACAAAGCTAACCTTCTCCAGATCGGCAGCAGCCAGTGGGACTTGGTGATATCCCTGGTACGCATCCAGCATCGATATGAACTCGCTGCCGGCCGTCGAGTCTACCATTTGATCGATCCGCGGAAGTGGGTAGCAATCTTTCGGGCATGCACGATTGAGGTCTCGGAAATCGATGCATACCCGCCACTTGTCGTTGGGTTTGGCCACCTGCACCACATTGGCCAGCCAGGCCGGGAACTGGACCTCCCGGATGTGTCCTGCCTCCAACAGTCTTTCTACTTCCGCCCGGATGACTTGATTCTGGGCGGCGCTATGGTCTCTTTTCCGCTGCTTTACTGGCCGCGCACCCGGGTACACGTGCAATTGGTGTTCCGCTACTTCCGGTCGGACTCCCTTCAAGTCTTTCGCCGACCAGGCAAATACGTCTTGATTCCGGGCGAGGGAGTCGACTAGGGATTGCTTCAGCTCCTCGGGGAGTCCTGCAGCAATTTGTATTTTGGTATCTTCCCGACCGGGCAAAAGTTGTACCTCTTCTTTGTCCTCCAGCAATTCTGCCCAAGGGGAGGCTTGCACCATGTTGCAGCTGCTATCTGCCCGCCTTGCTTTCTGACCTCCCGAGCGGACATCATCAGCATAGCAGCGCCGGGCCACGATCTGGTTGCCTTTCACCTCGCCGACCCTGTCGCCGACCGGAAACTTCACCTTGAGGTAGTAGGTGGAGACTACCGCTTTAAATTCGTTGAGAGCCGGTCGACCGAGAATGGCGTTGTAGGCAGCTGGCGCATCCACAATCAGAAACGTGGTCAATCGGGTTCTCTTGAGTGGCTCCTCTCCAAGTGAGACGGCCAGCCGTATTTGTCCGATCGGCCGTACTTCGTTCCCCGTAAATCCGAACAGGGGCGTAGCCACCAACTCCAGCTGTGACATTTCAATTTGTAATTGATCGAAAGCTCGTTTATATAAGATGTTTACCGAGCTGTCGGTGTCCACAATGGTGCGGTGGACTTCGTAGTTGGCGATGACAGCCGTGATGACCAGTGGGTCGTCGTGCGGCACCTCCAATCCTTGTAAGTCCTGCGGCCCCCAGCTGATTTGGGGCCCTTGAGCTTGTGAGGTGCTAACTCCGACTTGGTGAATTTTCAGTCGGCGTACCTGTGTCTTTCTGGCTCGGTTGGAGTCGCCTCCGGTCGGACCGCCGGAAATCACATTGACGCCTCCTCGGACAGCGTTCTGGTGATTCGCTTGATCTTCGTCAAATTCCTCCGCCTCTTCCTGCTCGGGCTGAGGAAACAATTACCGGGCGGCGGGGGCATCCCGCCTTTGTCCTTGGGCTGTGGCTCCATAACCACGCCCGCGCCCCTGCGGGGTTTGTCGTCCTTGACCCCTGCCGAGTGGGGTCCGAGCTCTGCCGCCCGCTCGGCAGTCTTCAGTGTTGTGCGTATTACACTGGTGAAACGCACAATACGGTGCCCATCTGTTGGGCCAATTCCCCTGCGCCACCTGCACTTGTTGGGACCTCATTCCCGGCTGGTCGGCCGATCGGGGACTGCGAATCGGTCCTCCTGGTGATCTGTTGTGTTGAGGTAACTTCCTTCCTCCGGGCGGCTTGCGCTTCCTCTACATTGATATACTTAATAGCCTTCCCGAGCAGGCTGTCGAAATCCTTCGGTGGCTTCCTGATCAGGGATCGGAAGAAGTCACCCTCTTGGAGCCCTTACGAGAAGGCGGTGACCAATACTTCTGGCGTGGTATTGGGCACCTCTATAGCTACTCCATTGAACCTCTTGATGTAGGCCCGGAGTGATTCTTTCGGACCTTGCTTCAGAGCGAACAAATTGAGGCTGGTCTTATGATGCCTTCGACTGCTTGCAAAATGTTGCAGAAACAGCCGCTTCACTTCTGCGAAACTCCCGACTGATCCGCCCGGGAGTCCGTCGAACCATCGTTGAGCCTGCCCGGAGAGGGTTGTCAGGAAAGCGCGGCATTTGACGCCCTCCGGGTATTGGTGCAACAGGGCGGCGCTTTCAAATTTCATGGCGTGTTCCTCGGGGTCACTGGCCCCCGAGTACTCAGGCATGGTGAAGAATCGTAGATGCTTGGGAACGGGATCCCCAAGAATTTGTAAAGAGAAAGGGCTGTGAGTCGGATACGCCGCGGCAGGGTTGGCTAAACCTTTCCCTTTATCTGGGCGCGCCTGATGTGCCAGGTTGGACGCTGAAGCTTCGGTCGGGGCCGAGGGGCCCTCGTTCCGAAAAAGTGCTCGGGGAAAATTAGGAATGATGGGGTCGGGCTGAGCAGCCATACCTTCTGAGTTTCCCCGCAAAGAGGGCCCAAGGGGCCGGGCCCCTTGACTACCGGTAGGCGGATGCGATTGTTGTGCCTTCTGTGTCTGGACAGCCATCAGCATTTCGTATTCTTCTGGCGAAAGAGTAACCGTCAGTGGATTGGGGTTTTCCATTCTTCGCTCTCGATCAGGAAGGGATGCCCTCCTTCTAGCACCAAATATGATCCTGTCGCCGAGCGGAGTGGGGCCGCAACCGGATGACGGTGTAGAGATGAATGACGTGAATGCTGACTGGATGCCCTCGCTCAGAATGACTCAGCGAGTGGGGGGTGTCCTCCGACCGGACGTAAGTTGGTGTCGCCTGGTGAACCGCCGACTGAATGGAAGTAGACCTGCTGGGGAAGATGACCGTTAGCAACCTAGCCGGGAAACGTCCCGGCAAGGCACTCCGACGGTCAAGTCAGTACTCCGATGAACAGGAAAAATAATGGAGTACTGTAGATGAGGGGCTTCGCGCGTACCTGATAATGAGGAGGGGAGTGGCTTATATAGCCGGGGAAAAGGACCAAGTCTGATCTGTGTCAGGACTCTCTGACGGGGTCAGGGA
Organism: Boesenbergia rotunda; assembly: GCA_024364735.1. NCBI lineage: Eukaryota > Viridiplantae > Streptophyta > Magnoliopsida > Zingiberales > Zingiberaceae > Boesenbergia > Boesenbergia rotunda. The sequence goes on from JAGFNQ010009586.1 coordinate 626,796, forward strand.
ATCTTACATGATTATGTCGATTTGTAGCCAACATTCCTTGTCGCATACTGTTTGTCTTATGTGAGGACAAAGACCGGTTTCTGTACGCTTCCGACCGGCGCCGCCTGGCACCAACAGCGTGACAGGGCGACGTGCCAGGGAGTGTCAGTTCACACGAGTGGTGACAGCCTGTTATCTGCAGCTGGTGCAGATATATTTTGTCGCTATCCTGGGTGGTTTCGGGAGAGAGTGCCCAAGTGGGCGCCGGACGGGTATGTCCGGATGGATGTCAAGTGTGGACATGAAGGACTGCCGGGCGGAGGCGCCAGGATAAACGAGACGTGTAAGCCCTAATGTGGTTGGGCGGAAGCACTCACTAGGCGTGTAAGCCTAGCTGTGGCCGGGCGGACTCACCCGGATGAATTAGGCGTGTAGGTCTTAATGTGGCCGGGCGGCAGTACCCGGGAAAGAGGGCGTAAAAACCGGGCGGAAGTGCCCTGATAAACGAGGTGTAATAACCTTATGATGGCAGGCCGGGATTGACCGGCCGGAAGAACCGCTGCATTTATTCTGACCGGCCGCCTTGAGTCCGACCGGCCGGCAAAGACCCTGGGTTCGGCTAGGGTGTTTGTCAAGCTGGCTACCCGTACAATGACGTGGACCCTGAAGCTGGCCAGGCCGTTTGCCACGTTGACTGTCCGTACGGTGCCAAAGATAGGGCAGGATCATTGTGCATTAGTGATATTTGTTGTTCATCCTTCTCTAGCTTGATCACACTAGTGCTAACGAGTGGTGTCATTTGTTCACATTTTGAAGACTAACCATCAACAAAGCGTAATTGTCATAGATAAGTTCCAAATTTCAAGGCTAGAGAGAAATTGTCAATCATAGAAGAGGAAGACGACGCTCTACTTTCTCTTTGACATGGAAATTAAATGACAATTGTTGTTAAGGATGGTTTTGATTTTTCTTTTGATGATGATGGTAAATGATGCCATTATCTAGGATAACAAAGATGCAAAGGAGGTAGTGGCAGACACAAAGGTAAGAATGACTCTTGAGCAAGCCCCCTTGGAATGAGAGATGAACAAAATTGGGCACTAACTCACTAAAGAATTATGGCAACGAGTGATAGAAGTGCACGAAGGCTCATCAGAAGCAAGATTATCATGATGGGATCGCCTTTGCACCAAATCTAACACTTTCATAATGCAAAAGCTAGGGAGACACCATGCCACAAATGCATTCCCGATATAAGGGGCTTGTGCACCAACTTTACATGATGGGAGAAGATGTAATATTGAATTGGGACCTCTTTAAAAACACACTCAACTCATTTACAAAGACATCCTATTAGAGGTTAATTGTGAATATATCGCACCAAATCACAACAGTCGGCTGATACATCTCTAGAGCCACTTTTCAGCGCTTTGTTTAATAGTGATAAAAACTGCAAGGATCCATTAAACTACAAATGAGGATCAAGATACCTACACCTACAACTTAGTTAGTTAACTAATTGTACATAGTGTTATATATCTTAGGATATATGGTGTGAATGGAAAAGAGGTGGAGGGACTTTTAGTCCCACATTGTTACTTTCTCTTGAGTATAAAGTGAGGAGGAGAATAAAAGGGCCCCCTTGAGAGGGGGGGCTTTAGTCCCACATTGAGAGTTTAAGGCAAAATATTTGGTTTATATTGTATCACAAGCATGGTAGTTGTGAACAAATGCTAGGGGAGAGGCTCTCTCTCGCGCGTGGGTGCGTGGGGGGTGCAAATCCAGGGCCCGGATTTGTACTGAACCAAGTGAACTCGTGTGCATGCACGACCCGCGCACGTCGAATGTCGGACCGGTTGGGGCAAAATTTGTCCAAGCAGATGAGCCAAAGTTTTGCCAATTTGATTTTGCTCGAATGTAACTGATGCATTAATTTTGTTTAATGCGAGATCAGTAACCCCCAGACGTTTGGATCTGGTCGGGTAAATGACGATTAATTCGTCATTTAATACAACCTATAAAAGGAGGTCATGACCGAGAGCAAAGGGAGAGACGCACAGGAGAGACGCAGTGCGAAATTCTTCTCCACTCCACCTCGCTCCCGACCCCGCTGATAGCAGTCGGGTACCTCCTCAGTTCGCCACGAGCAACGAGTGCTCCGTTGTGCCCGTGGTCTGCTGTTGTATCCTGAGAGACGGAAGTCCATCTGAGCCTCGAAGCACCGCCGGAGGAGGACGAATCTGTTTCAAGGAAACTACGCTGCGCAGGCCTCAGCAACTCCCCGGTCGGGAGACGTCCAACTGCCACTCGGGAGCTCACTCGGCCGCTCGGGAAACTTCATTCGGGAGCTCACTCGGCCGCTCGGGAGATTTCACTCGGATCTCACTCGACCACTCGGGAAAATCTGCTCGGGTCGGGAGATTCCACTCGGACCTCACTCGGCCACTCGGATCTCACTCGGCAGCTTCGGTTTTCAACTCGGCCACTCAACAGAGATAAGTTGAAATTGTTTTTGTAATTTCAATTTAGTATAAAATCTCGAAAAAATCCTCCAACACATAGTTCACTAATATTACCATCAGCTAACGAATTCAAATTACTTGTCGACTGATGGCATAAAACAGTCAGCTAATCATAAGCTAAAAGGCTAACTCAAATATAGATTTGAAACTGAAGGCTTTGGCTATATATATAGGAGCTTGTAGAAGCTTGGAAAGGCAAGGGACTTCATCTCTTGTGTGGAAACACTTTGTTCTCTATTGTGCTCTCATTTGTGTAATCTTCTTATTGGAAGAAGTTCTTCCCTTTAGTTGCTAGTCAAGAAAAAGAAAGACAGGAACATTTTTGAAGGATGATCCATTTAAAGATCATAGATTGTGGAATAAAAGCCAGAGAATTGTCAAACAATATTAAACGTGGAATAAAGAGTATAATTGGTTTACATTTCTTATTCTTATCTAGTGTATTATATATTTTTGTTGTACAAACTAATCTTATAAAATAAAATAAAATAAGCTCAACTCTCTCTCTCAATCCAATAAGAAAAGTAGCAAAATGTCATTCCCAATTCTTTTCTCTAGCTACTCTAATGCCATTAAATGTGATAGAAAATTTGATTGTGCATGTCAGCTTCATTTGGCGCACCATAAAAAAAAAAGTTAGATAAACAATCATACGTATTAAGAACTTAGAAGACTACGTGTCTGGAATCTGGATGAGATTAAAGAACAAGTACAATCTTTTTTCTATAATCTTTTTCTATTACTCGTCTGAGTTGTATTAATTTCACTCACATGATCATTAATGAGAGGAACATCAACGCCTAGTTTTCATAAATTATTATTATTTTCTTTAAGTAAAAGCTTTGACGAACAGAGTCTAAAAAAACAAAGTGTTACTGTGAATGAGTACTAAATCCCAATTCCGAAGCATTATCTTGTTTAATTATATATCTAATTAATTACATGCTAAGAAGCTAGAGCACACCTTTTAAAGCTTTTTTATCGTGGATCTTCACGAAGGGTGAGTGCTTAAACGTCAAGTTAAGCACAGTTCCTCATGAAGGCTATAATTAATTAATGCCATTTCTAAAAGTCTCGGCTCGTTTGCGTGGTAATTTGTTCCACAGGCTTCGAACATCAATCTACTAAACCATAACAACAATAAAAGAAACAAAATTATTAATTTGTGTGGAACAAGTAAACAAGGATGTATCTAATGCATTCAGAATGCAGTTCCCTCACTACTGCTAGCTCTACGACAGAGAAAAAGAAAATTCCATAGCAAAAATTCTCGAATCGGGCATTACGAGTTAGTCTTCTTGAATCGGACTTCTCAAACTGGTGAAGGAGAGTTGTTGAAGTCTGCGTAATGTAGTTTATTTGAAACTGAGTTGTCCTTTTCCAACTGTACTTCGAGGTTTCGATTGACGTTTGTCTCTCATGATACAACAGCGGGACCACGAGCACAACAAAACACTCGTTGCTCGTGGTAAATTGAAGAAGTACCCGATTGCTACCGGAGGTTAATCACCAGAGCGGGAACACACGAAGACTTGGGAAAAAGGTGGAAGACAATTGTTGCTCTTCCTTCTTCTTTTGCTCTCGGACACAACCTCTTTATATATATAGGGTTGTCCAATCGAGCTGTCTAATCATTTACTGTTAATTAACCATCCAGATCCAAAACGTCTGCATTAATCAATAGTTAATGCATCTGTTACATTTGAGAAAAAAAAATTTCCAAGTGGCAAAACGTTAGCTTATTCGCTTGGACAAATTTTGTCCCGACCGGTCCGGCATTCAACACGCACAGATTGTGCACACACACGAATCAACTTGGTTCAATACAAATCTGAGTTCTGGATTTGCACCCCCTGTGCACTACACGTGAGAGAGAGTATCTCCCAATACCTTTGTTCAAAATTAATATGCTTGTGAAACAATTTAAACCAACCAATATACCTTAAAACTCTCAATGTGGGACTAAGTTCTATTCATAATGAAGTCTCTTTACTCTCCACCTCCCTTTCCATTCACAATGTATCCAACACATTTTCTCAAGCAAAACTGATAAATCTGTTCGAGTTTAACGTAATGATCATTTATTTATACATTCTCATAACAATTAAGCAGAAGACGATCCAAGAAATTAAGTTGGCATTTTTCCGAAACAATCCAATGGGAGACAGAGCATGCAGAATTAACTAACTGAAGACGAAATATACAAGCAAATAAGTGTAACGCGACCCTGATCAATCATCTGTTGTGAAGTGGATTTGCGCCGGTGGGCACTCTCCTCATCTCTTCTCCAATCGCCTCGCTCATTGCCGCACTCGGCGCGGCCGCCGGCCTCGGAGCCACGTCGAGGAAGACAGTGCTGGCCGCGCGAGCGGCCTCCACTGGCCGGATAGACGCCACGGACATCAGCATCAGCGCAAGCAGCACCCCCGCCGCCGCCGCCGCCGGGAAGCGGACCATGTCACGGTAGTGGGATCGACGAGGGAACCAATTCCGGAAGCTCAGGCATGCACTCGAGCGAGCTGCGATCTTGAAGTAGTTGGCGTGCGATGGAATGAATGAATCAGAAATTAGCTAAGTAAACGGCGACGACGTGGAACGAGAGAAGCTTCGACCGTGACCGGCGGAGTGAGGCTCACGTGGTGTGAGAAGACGGGCCGGCATCCATCCATCCAGCCAGCCAGTGACATTTATTAAGCGTCAATCTTATTAAATTTCTCCATTGCAGCACCAAAAAAGGCTACTGAATCAATCGAACTCTGATTGGACAGCTCGATTCAAACGAATTAATAGGAAATAGTAAAATATCCGCCCGTGTCTGATGGATTCTTCATTACATTTGTTTGAATGTCCACTTGTATGGCATAAGAATGAAAAGCAGATACCCTTAGTAGAAAGGTGTATGCCAGTCACTGCGAAGGAAGACTTCCAAAACTCTTCAGACTCAAAAATGATCTAGCTAGCTAGCTAGGACTCATGCAATGGCTTCGTCGTTGGCTTTGGCTGGGCTGAATGAAGTTTCAGAAATGAAAAATGGAGGCCACACAAGAATCCGGGATGACTTTTTGTACAAAAGATTTGGAACGTACTTGAACATTAATGTGCTAAAACTTGGATTGGTGAGAAAGCGATCTAGTAGTAAAGAAATCAACTAATTAACGCAAATACACATGCAATATATATTATTTATAGTGATTCAGAGCTGCATGGGTGACCCACTCTACTTTCCTATCTATCAGTGCTCTATTAATTTTGTATAACAATGAATTCCACGTGATCCGACCCTTCCTCGACGGACCACCATTGTGATTTGTGAAACAAGCAATCAAATATCAGTGGAGGGCACATGCTAGCTCGTGGAAATCACTTGCACCATATTTGATTCAATATATATATGAATTTTAAGATAAAACAACCACAGTACGTACAATTCTAGAAAGTACTGCAAAATATTGACTTACAGAATTTACTGAAGGCACCTCTTGTCGATGGTCACGGACATCAGGATCATCCTCCCATTGTTTTGATATTAACTTATTATTTGTCCTCAACAATGTAATTAGAAGAAAGTTGATTAAATTGTATTGCTTAGATCATCCTCATGTAAGTCATGTTCATGTGATTATGATCATCCCTTATTTTGCCATCATATAGATTCAAATTTTCTGAACCTTCTTACCCTGTAGTTCTTTTATTTAAAATTCTCTTCTCCATGCTCGATTATAGGTCATAGAGTAATATGTAAGTGTCAAAACTTTATTAAATCTAAAATTTAACAATAACTTACTAAATTATATGTATATTATGTACATAGGATATATGATATGACTGTAAGAGTTACAAAGGCATCTCGGCTTTCTATAGAGGAGGGTGGGTCACATATTCCATCATAAATGACATGTATTTTGAGATTAATAGGGGGATGAAAAAAAGATGTCTACTCCTAGGGTGGGATCGTCCTAGTTGCTGATCACCTGTTGATGTGAAGGAGTTGAAGAGGGAGAATGTAGAGTTAAAAGCTTGTATGGCGGCATTAAAGTAGTATCGATCTCTCAACCATTAAACCCTCTTTTGTTTTCTGTCATTTTTCTATGTTGATTTTTTATTCCAATGAGACAGTCACCATCACCACATCAGTAGCTGAAGATCATAATTGTTCAAGTTTTTGAAATATTTTGGAATAATGTGTGGTGGGTTTGAGATTTTGTTATACATGGTAGGAATGTTTGACATTGGGGTTGGATTATTTTGTATAAGAAATTTATGAATATTTTATGTAAATATTTACATTGTGATGATGTTGGTGGTATATATATATATATATATATATAATATATATATAATATATATATATATATATATATATAATATTTACATTGTGATGATGTTGGTGGTAAATTATATATATATATATATATATATATATATATATATATATATTTGATTTGATGTAAATGTTGTAAAGGGTTTAGGATTGGTTATATAAAAAGTAAGGTTTGGTTGGGTAGTGTTGAGATTCGATAAATAGAGATTGATTTTTTGAAATGGTCACAATTTGGAGATTGAATAATAAGTTCTATCATAAATTTAGGGGACGCTTGATATATATTCGACAATGAGAATGGTAATGAATTTTGATTGAGGGGTTTATGGGTTTAGTGATAACCTAGTGGGAGGTGGATCATAAAATCAAGGGTATCATATCCATATTTTGATTCCGATTCCCTATACCGAGCATCATAAATGGGAATGAAATATGTTTCATTCCCATTCCCACTTTCTAAACCCGCTTATCAAGCGGCCCCTTAGATATTAATGTAACAAGAGTAGTCTCTAATCTATATACTAAATAATAAAATTTTAGAGACAATGATGTAACATCTAGTCCTAGTCCAATCATTCCAATGCAATCCCAATGGAACCAAACTTTCACTTATATTAAACATTAACTAGTTCCTCTTCATAAATATGATACACCACCATGACATCAAAATAATCTCAAAATACATACAAACATAATACAATCAGGTTCTTATTATTAGTAGGAATCCTAAGTCAATTATATGATGATTGACTAGGAAATTTTGTATCATATTCTATTATTAATAAATGCAACATTTGATTATATACTTACTTTATATTTGTGTCAAATAACTAAGTATAATAATATCTTTGGGTAGTAGGTTCTTATCTATATCATATCGATTGGTTAAATCGATAGTCAGATGATGTAGAGAACACTAGACTAAATCATTCCTAGTCAAGTATTAATATTCAGGGATAATATTAATGCATAGAGACTAGCATGTAAATCAATTGATGATTTAAGATCACAAGTTATGGATATGTGATATCAAGTTGACACATGGGTATACATTAGAGAATATGTACTGAATTGATCCGCCATGAGAAAGTTTCATAGATTGTCATATGAGTGTCATAAACTTTCTCATGTGAATATTAGTATGAATAATTCTTCAACCTGAAGTCATTACGGTTCCCTACATAAGGAGTTATGTATTTTGGTATTGTCAAACGTCATCCATAACAGGGTGGACTATAAAGGCGATCATTGGGTATGTAATGAATTATGCGGAGGGATGTGAGTGATGTAGATGAGATCTATCCCTCCCATATGACGAGAGTAATATTTGTGGACCCTTTTTTTTTTAAAGTCACTTTATTCCTGAAAGAGAAAACCATATTAGAAGGGGGACCAGTCCTAAACCTTCTAATATGGAGGTACAACGACTTTGACTGAATTTACATTTATGCAAGGTACGTGGTAAAAGGAAACAAGTGATTTGGTCATTGCTATATAGTTATCAGCCTAGTTCTTATTAACTCAAGACAAAAGACAAATGCTATCAACATCTTTAGGACAAGCTTTCTTTTGGTCTTCAGCAGTTTTCCAGATCCCTTGAATTATTCACCATAGAACATCAATCAGAATTTCGCAGTAGGTATTAACATCCTACCACCACGGCTGCAGAGTGGGGTCGTGGGTTCGCAATCTGTTATCTTAGAAAATCCAAATCAGAATTTCGCACCCGATGTTCACTTTGGGCAAGTGATCAGCCAAAAACGGTTTTAAAATGCCTTTACCGTAGCCGTTACTACGGGCTAGATAGACCTATGGTGGTTCTATTCACCTTTTTAGGCTTTTTGGCAAAGCCTCAGCCATCAACGGATTTGTGATGTCTTTACCGTAGCCGTTTGCTACGGACTAGATGGATCGAAAACGGCGGATCCATTTGCCGTCCTAATTTTCAAGGCCCGAAGTATTTTATCCCTTGCTGCACCACACATTATAGTTGACCACGGCTTCCAATTGGGAGATCACACTTAGCATCAAAACAGCAATGTTTAAGCAGGCAGTGAATAAACAGCGTGAGACATACAGAGTTTGCAAACCTGCTGTAATTTAAAACGAGGACTGTCTTCTTCCCCCTACTGACTCTATTGCCTGATGATCGCATCTCACGTCTGATGTGAGAGTAAGAAGGTTTTGCATAGGACCACAAAACGCAGGGAGTACATATAAGCAGATTTGTCCCACCAGCAATCAGCTCTTTGCCTAAACTTGACATCTGATACCATCTGTTAAAACAGAAATGAGAGGAGAGGGTAAAATCTGCACCTGATATCAGAGCAACGTGGTTTGTCATTGCTACAAAATGCAGCTCAAAAGATACTTCACAGAATCTCATAATTTGCGCAACTGTACATTGCATCAAGTCTCCAACACTTTGGCTTTCTATACAGAAACGCAGGTGCTTTGTGCCCAAAATATGATCAGATTGACATATTGAAAATCGACTTGTCATTTTGTTAGCCTTAATTGGCACATTTGGCATGGTACAAGGAAAGCCAAAGCTACTTATCAAGTTTGAGGGAACAAACCAAAATACAAACTGCACAGCTTCAGACATTCTTAAGATTAGTATACATACCAATTGGTCCACCAAAATTCCTTTCAGCTGAAACCTCCAACTGCTGCTACTCGTGTCAGTCAAGCAACAAGCAATCAGAATCTCCAGTAATTTAGCAGAGATTGACTTCCAAATATAGCTAGTTGAAAATCTAGTTGGTAACTCATATGAGCTGAAATTTTTTACAGTCTGAAATTGGGAAGAATGTTTGTGGATATGTATCAATTTAAGCTTAGCCCATGGAATTAGAAACCCACTGGAATAAAATAGCACCACCCAAATCTCAGCCACTGGAAAATTCTCGAAGTCCTGCCTATATATCATTGTGTTTTTGAGATAAATCCAGGGATCGGTTAATTTGCTTATATAGGGCAGCAGTTTCTCTGACCTCACTGAAATTCCACTGATATTGGCTGAGGACAAGGGCAAAAGTAATACTGTCAGATACTTATTCTTCATTTCCTTGACAGCAACGTCTCTACACAGTGTTATCTCTGGACATACGACTGATACTGCTATTTTCTTCATTTCCTTCATTTCTTTGCCTTCTGCATTTAATCAGTTTGCTTTCCTTGAGATTCTGATATATGGCAGACTTATTCTATCCATCTTGCAGATGCCAAATAGAGTTTTGTCTATCTCCGAAGTAGTCCATACTCTGTCTTTGTTAAGGTGAAAGGCTTGATTTGCAATATGGTCCGCTGCAGCATTACCTTCTCTGTACACATGTGAGAGCTGGACTTGGTGCTGTTGTAGTATAGATTTGATTTTTAAAATCAAATTACGATACTCCCAAGGAATTGAAGGTGATTGGAGGATCTTCAAAGCCACTAGCGAGTCAGACTCCAGCCAAACCGGGAGGCAGTGATTTTCCACACACAGCTCCAATCCTATAAGGATTGCAAACAATTCTGCTCGTACATTAGATCCCATACCAATCACCCCAGCTTTTGTTAGAACAACTCTACCTTCTTGATCTCGGATGATAGCACCATATGAGGAAGGTCCTGGATTACCTCTTGAACACCCATCTGTGTTTAATTTGAACATACCATTCTTTGGTTTCCTCCAATAAACCGTTGAGATGGTAGTTGTAAATCTGTTTTTGACTTGAAATCCCAGAATTTTAGCCACAAGTTTGTGTCCTTTCTGTTGGATCGAGAAAACCGATAGAGGGGGGGGGGGTGAATATCGAAAATCGTTCGGAATTTCGTAAAGAGCAATTGCACAGCGGAAGTACAAATAAACACAACACAGAGACACAGTCTATTTTACTTGGTTCGGAGCCTGTGTCGACTCCTACTCCAAGGCCCACGGTCGTTGACCGTTTACTTTGAGCAATTCTATATGAAGCGCAATAATAGTTACAGAATTTAGTTACAAAGTAAGTGCACGAAAATAATAATAAAGAATTGCACTCTTCATTACCGACGTCCGGAGAGTATTGACTTTTTCGGAGCAGCGGGATGTCGTCGGCTCGTGTTGGAGTGTTTCCGGAGCAAGGTACGAGCGTAGAAGAGCTTTGAGGCATTGAGAGAATTGATCTATGAAGCCTTGGTCGAGGGTCCTTTATATAGGGCCTGGGGGCGCCCGGGACGTCGGGGGCGCCCCCCACGTGGCCTTTGATCCGCAAAGGTCTCGGTCAGTGTCTATCCTCTAGATCCGCTTCGACCGGGGCGCCCGGAGCGCTCGGGGTGCCCGGATTGACCGGGTCAAACGTTATCTACTTGGCTTCAATGGCTTCTGGTTCGAGGCATGCACATGGGGGCGCCCGGGACGCTGGGGGCGCCCGGGAACAGCGGGGGCGCCCGGGAGCACGGGGGCGCCCGGGAGCACAGGGGCGTCCGGCCCAGCAACTGTTCGAAGCCTTTTTACTTCAACTTGTTTTGTATGCATCTTGGGGGCGCCCGGGACACTCCGGGCGCCCTACTCAGCCACTACCTCATTCCTTTGAGGCTATCTGAGCTGCAGACACTCCTTCCTTTGGTCCTGCATCCAGGGTTAGTCTAAAACACAATAAAGCAATAAAATATTTGTTTATACAGCCTTAGCTGTCTTGGTTCTGACTTTGGTCTCCAAAATGGAGCCCTAGGTCGAACCGACGCCTACTGTTCTCTCGACAGGGAACGCGTCCTCACCTACTCCTCTCGGGAGAGTTTACCTGATGCCAACCTCTCCTTTGGTTGGACTTTTGCCTGACGGTCCTTTGTCAGGTCTTGGATACCGAGCTGTCCTTCGCCCGGTGCCTAGCATTCCTTCGCTAGGGCTTCAGTCCCAAGCTGTCCTTCGCCTGGCGCCTAGCAGTCCTTCGCTAGGTCTTGGATACTGGCAGTCCTTCGCCAGTTGCCTAGCAGTCCTTTGCTAGGGCTTGGATACTGGCAGTCCTTCGCCAGTTGCCTAGCAGTCCTTCGCTAGGGCTTGGATACTGGCAGTCCTTCGCCAGGTGCCTAGCAGTCCTTCGCTAGGGCTTTGTATCCTGGCAGTCCTTCGCCAGGTGCCTAGCATTCCTTCGCTAGGACTTTATCTCTGCACACTTGAGTAACATTGTTAGATCACAAACAAACTTAACTTTGAATCCTTTGCCAATATCAAAACAAGGTTCGATATGGTGCTTCCTGCACCAACACTTTCCAGTGTTTTTGCTGGATCAAACCCGCTGCCATTCCTAAATGAATGCAGCAATTGATCTTCCAGATTATTTTTCTTGATGTCGGTTTGATTCCACGATGTTTCGCATCATTTCGAGCACACCATAAGTTCCAAAGGATTAAGAAAGGTATAGACTCCTTGATATGACCATCTCTTGACCAGGATTGTGTTAACCTCCAGCTCTCAAGGATTTGATATCTGTCAACACCGAATAGTTGCGCAAAATGTCTCCAAACCTCAGTGGCAACAGGGCCTTTAAAAAACAAATGGTCCCAGTTTTCCATGGATGCACATCATTGACATTTAGACGCCAGAGGCAGACCTCTTTGCTGTAGAATATCATCTAAAGGCAACCTGTTCCTCAAGAAGCGCCATATAAACACAGAGACGTTTGGATAAAGTAACTTACTCCAGCAAGCTCTCCAGATCTCAGCAGGTTGTTGCGCATTCCTTATGCAGTTCCAAGCAGATTTCATCGTGAATTTGCCATTCATTGTTGGCTTCCATACGATTCTGTCTTGGCAGTTCCATGAATCCACCATGTGTGTGCCATTTTCCATCAAAGTAGGCAACGCAATGTCCTTAATCTCCTCCACAATTCTGGCTAGCACAGTGCTTAGTAGCTTAGGGATATCCCATCCATGATCGCTGAAAAAATTTGAAACCTTACAGTTTGAGTTTCCAACAACCATACACATCTGATATAACGGACCTTGATCAAGCCAATTATCATACCAAAATTTTATCTCTCCCTTACCAATGATCCAACCTATGTGCCCCTCTGCCAAAAATCGAATCTTGAGCAGTCGGCGCCAACAAGGGGAGGATTTCCAATTCGCTGACACTACGCTTGGCGATATTTTCTCACAATACATCTTTAACAAAAATAGAGCCCATAAAGTCTTTTGTTCTCTGAATCTAAACCAAAGTTTCATTGCAGTGGCAGTGGCAACATCCGCTAGCTTTCTGATCCCTAATCCCCCCTCTGACTTTGGTTTGCAAATTTCAGGCCAAGCTATCCAGTGGGTCTTCTTTTTGGAATTTGTCGTTCCCTAGAAGAAATTTGCGAATAACATTTCTATTTGATGTAGCACTGACAATGGTGGGAGAAGAACTTGCAAAATATAAAAACGAAGCGAAGATAGAACACTTTGTATGAGTAGTAGCCGACCACCATGTGACAACCTCTTGATGTTCCACCCTAGTAGCCTTTTCCTGATTTTTTTCAATTAATGGTTGAAAATAGGTTGATTTCCGATTCCCAGCAGCAATAGGAACTCCTAAATATATTATAGGAGGGTGTCCTTCGCTGTAGCCAGTGATGGAGGCAATTAAATTTCTTCTGGTACTTGTAATGCTTTTGGCAGGGAAAAACAAACTTTTACCAGCATTGATGGATTGCCCTGAGACTGTCCCATATGTATCCAAGAATTTCTTGAGTCTTTTAACATTATTAACTGACCCATTCATCAGAATCATGATATCATCTGCATATGCTAAGTGTGATAATTTAACCTTGCAGCCCGAGGAATAATATAGCTGTGGATGGTTGTTGAAAAGGGCATTTATGTTAGTGATATGAGAGAAGTGTCCTAAGGCAATCACCTTATGATTGTAAATATTTATTTTAATAAATGATAATTCACTATTTGAGTATACATGTTTGTGTATTTGATTGGGATCTTAAACTCATCAACTGAATGTCCGCAATACAATTCACAGCATAAGAGAATTTGTGATGGGATCACAACTAGTGATTATCTCTAAATGTGCAATTGTGAAGTATTGAAAATATCCCTAGTCGATGAATTGATAAATACGGACACTATCAATTCTGTTGAGACTAGCATGGGTTATTCTCTAATCAGCTGATTCTCACTGGCTGGTGACATTGGGATGTCCGGAGATAAACATGGATGCTAGTTAAGGGAACTAGTTCATTGGAGTGACTAACTGTAAAACTTCATATGGTAATCTATAAAGATATGTCAATGAAGTTCTTACTGCAGCTTAAGTGTGATGTTCCTTTGACATGCGGTGTTCAAGTCATCTTGGTCATGGAGACTTATACTTTAACATCTTAAGCAAGCATCTCCTAGGAGGTGTGGACCCAGGATGATTGGGTATAAGCCGAAGTGCCCGAAGATGTTTGAGCATCCTACAAAGGATTCACCACTCCTTGCGAGGAGATGTATACCCAGACCTATCGTCAGATTGTTACTCAAAGCCTCTGGCCAGAGCATATCATGTTTAGAGTGCGAGTCTCTTAAATACATGAGAGTAATTAGAAATCCAAAGGACGAGAAAGACACTACTTGGGCTAGGTGTGACGTAGTCAGCCTAGTGGGGACTAACACAAACAGACCATGTCCTGAACCAAGTGGGTATAAGATGGTGAAGGGAATGGGGCACGATTTATTAGAGCTGCTGAAGGGTTTCAGAATTACTTCTGAGGTCAACCGTTGATCTTTCGATTAATTGCGGGTCATGATGTACTACCAGGTGCCACTCATGACCGATCTATAATTGGTTGATTATAGACGGCCAACATAAATCGAAAGCCTATTTAGTCACACGCACTACGAGTAATCCGAGGGATTTAAAACGAGTTGAAAATTAGATTTTCTGATCAAGAGAAATAAGTCGAATCTGAGCTAATCAGAGGCGCAACGGAAATTAAAAATGGCTAAGTCTTTTGAAGGCTTATTGGGCGAATTAAATGAGTTTAATTCGCGAATGGTTCGGCTCGGTTTGGCCGGCCAAAGAGGGTGCCAAACCCCTTCGGTTTGGCCGGCCACCATCATGGGGAGAAACCAATTTATTTGGTTTAATTAATAAAATAAATCTAGCGCGATTTGTTTTATAAATTATGGATAAATAAATTTGTATAAAGAAATTTATATAAATAAATTTATGAAAATTTATTCTTTTTATGGAAATTAAAATGATCCATGGAATGGTTTATTTTAATTTTATAAAATCAATTATGAATTGATTTTTCATAATAAAGAAGAATTATAAATTTCTTATAAAATTTTATTCCATAATTAAAGGAGAAAAGGTATTTGTTTTATTATAAAGTTAGTTATAATAAAACTTGACTTAAACGGAATAATTAATAAGAGAATTTATAGGATAAATTTCTTATGAAAAATTCTGTTAAAGAGGAGACTTGGCAAGGGAGAAGCAACTATATAAGGAACCAAAGGCAAGCCTTGAATTCCCAATCAATTAATCAAGAGATTAGTTGCTCCCTCTCTCTCTCTCTCTCTACACGCCTCTCTCTCTCTAGGGCCGGCGCCCCTCTTTCTCTAGGGCCGGCTCTCTCTCCTCCCCTAGGGCCGGCGCAACTCCCAAGGTGGGCGTGAGCTTCATCCACCAAGACGACCTCGAAGAAGAAGAAGCGGATCGCATCTCCTTCCTTCCCGGAATTTGGATTCCGATTCTTGGTGGTTAGTTTCCTATCTTCTCTCTTGATCTTCTAGTTGTGCCTATAGAGAATCTAGTAGTTCTCGTCGGCACAAAACTCGTGACTTTGCGAAGTCATCCCGAAGAGAACTCGGCGTGGACGCGAATAGAGGCGGAGCTTCCAAGGGACGCTACGGTTGGATCTCGTCCCTTACTTCGAGTTACAAGAGGTATAAAGTAAATTAGTTTACTTTTCCGCAAAGTTTTAATTTATGATCATGTCCACACATCTTAAGGTTGCATGCTAGATACGAGGTTAAAATAATTTAGGAAATTATTTTATGCTAATTCTTCCGCTGCACGTAAAAATTTAAAATTTTACGAACCCGTATCCTTGTCAACATGCACCCGGTCCCAACAGTGGTATCAGAGCCGGTTAGTGTTCGACATAATCATAAAATTGTTTTGCGGAAAACTTTGTCATGATCTCAATTTTGGAAAATCTTTCAATTATGGAAACCTTCCAATTATAATAAATTTTAGATTTAGGAATTTCAAAGTTTGGAAATCCTCATGAAATTTCGCAAACGTTTGAAATATCCTAGTTTCTGAAATTTTATGATAATTGTGAAAACTTCCCATCTTTGGAAACTTTCCAATTTTGGAAAATTTTCTATTTTAGAAATTTTCCAATTTTGGAAATATGTAAGTTTTCTTTGTACCAGAAACTTACAATTATTCTGAAAACCTATTATGAAATCTCGCAATTTTGGACACTTTCTTTCAAGAAAGTCTAGACAAATTTATGGAACGTTAATTGACAATTAAATTCAAATTGGGATTTAAATTATTAACAAAATTCTTTACTTTGGGGAGTGCCTCGGGGAGCCACCCAAATTAAAGTTAGTTGTTGTAATTTCCCAATTTTAAATGAAATTGTCATGTTTAATTTGGTTGCGCTTCCGAAGCGGACCAAATTGGATTTGTGACAAATTACTTTTCTTTGGGTATTTGAGCCTCGGAGAGCCACCCTTAGAAAACGATTTGTTGTAATTAATTAAATCCATAAATAAAATATGATTTAAGAGGTGATGCTCTTACATATTGTTGTCTCCAAAATTAATTAGGAAAATAGTTTCCTATAGAGTTTTCTTAAATGAGATTTTCATGAAAATAATATGTGGTTGAATTAAGGGAATTGTCTCTTAATTTAATAAGATTTGATTTAGAGAAATCAAAGTCTTAAACATATTATTTCTGGAATTGATTATGACAATTTAGGAAATTGTTTCCCAAAATAATTCCTTGAATAAAGTATGAAAATAAAATTAGGAGATCCGGTTCAAATTCAATTAATGAGACTTGATAAATTAAGTCACATACATACTTTATTAAGGAAATCGTTAGTCATGACATAATTATATGTCATGAATGTGCTTAGAAAAGAAAGGATGAGACCTAAAACCCCTTACAAAATATTAAGGCTAACACCTTCCATTAATATGGTTAGAACCGGAGTTTTGTTTCTCGTTTGGGTTGATGGACAGATCCATGCCCGGCTTGAACCTCAACATGTTCAAACCATGGAATTAGTTTATGAATAATATAGTTGGAGTCAGAGGTCAATCCTTAGTTTTGGTTGTTGGACACATCCAAGCCTGACTAAACGGTTGAATGAGCTCCAACCATATTAAAACTATTTCTTGATTAATGGGTCAGCCTTAAGCTTGGAGCATCGATTTGTTGTGCCACAGCCAAGGTCGATGTAAAGAGAGGTGCAGTTGGGTGCTATGCATATTGTTGCATACTTGTTAATGAGTTAACAACCCAATGATTTATGCAAACATTCAATTAGTTGATAGCATAATGTGATAATTACATATATGTGATATGTAATCGGTATAATTACCTACCGTCATACCTAAGAATAACTTGATGGCCACAGTCATGGTTGTTCTTATCTATGGTTGGATATCAACCTATTTGGAGATGTTCCTACGATCTCCCGAATTGATAAAAAGGGTTATTCAATTCGAAAAATAAATAGGATTTAATTAATGCATGTTGATGCATTCTTTATCATTCTTCTCATATAAGCTCAATTTGTATTTCTAGGATAATCACTCGATCATGTCTTCCCTGAATTTGCGTTCCATTTTGGACACCAATAAACTGACTGGGCCGAACTTCATGGAATGACTTCGAAACCTAAGGATAGTCCTCAAGGCAGAGAAGCTTGCTTATGTCCTTGAAGATCAACTTCCCGACCGTTCTCCAGAAAAATGCGACTCAAGACCAATTGTTGGCCTATCAGAAACATGTGACCGATTCTGAACTTGCGAGTTGCATCATGCTAGCCTCTATGGTACCTGAGCTGCAAAAGCAGCATGAGCATATGGATGCTTATACCATCATCTTTCATCTTCACGAATTATTTGAAGAGCAGGCGAGATCCGAAAGGTTCGAGGTCTCCAGACTCCTCTTCACCTCAAAGATGCAGGAAGGCACTTCTGCCTCACAATTTGTGTTAAAGATGTTGGGGTACATTGAGCGACTAAGCACACTCGGTTTTGCAATGGATCATGAACTAAGTATTGACTTAATTCTGCATTGTTTACCCAAAAGTTATTCACAATTTGTGATGAACTATCGGATGAACAAGCTGGAAACCACCATACCTGAGTTGCTCAACCTGCTGAAGACTGTAGAGCCTTCTGTGATGCAGGATCAGAAGACGATACTGTTAGTTGGTTCCTCGAAGAAAGGTTCTAAGAGGAAGGCCAAAAAACAGAATAAGGGAAAGAAGAAAAAGGCCAAAAGGACTGAAAAGACACCAAAAGACACTTGCCATCATTGTGGCAAGGAAGGTCACTGGCGAAGAAACTGCAAGGTTTATCTTGAGTCCTTGAAGAAGAAGGCATCCGATGCCCATCCTCTTCAGGTATCTTCGTAATTGAATGTCACTCTATTTCCTCAGATACCTGGGTGCTTGATACTGGGTGTAGCTCACATATATGTAATGACATAAAGGGGCTAAGGAATAGAAGAAGACTCGTCAAGAAAGAAGCAAATTTACGAGATGGAAATGGAGCAAAGGTTGTTGCTGTTTCCATCGGAACATATTTGCTAAAGCTCCCGACTGGACGTATCTTAGAATTGGATAATTGTTATTTTGTTCTTTCGTTAATAAAGAACATTGTATCTATTTCATGTTTGAATGAAAAAGGTTATCATTTAACTTTTAGTAACAATTGTTGTTACATAACTTTAAATAGCGTTCTTTATGGGACCGGAACTTTGTGCAATGGTATCTACACGTTAGATTTATCCGGTGACATTTTCAATATCGAAGTAAGCAACAAGCGTGCATGAATAGATAATCGAATAGACTCCTACACATGACATTGTCGTCTTGGCCATATAAGTAAGAAACGCATGACCGAATTACACCGATGTGGAATTCTTGAATCATTTGAACCCGGTTCATTTGATACATGCGAATCATGCTTAAAAGGCAAGATGACCAAATTACCCTTTTCCGGAAAAGGTAATCCAGTGGGAGAATTGCTTGGTCTAATACATACTGATGTATGTGGACCAATGTCAACTCTTGCACAAGGAGACTATAGCTACTTCATCACCTTTATCGATGATCACTCACGATTCGGGTATGTGTTCTTGATGAAACACAAATCTGAAGCTTTTGAGAAATTCAAAGAGTTCAGAAATGAAGTAGAGAAACAGCTTGGCAAAAGTATTAAGATACTTCGATCCGATCGGGGTGGTGAATACTTGAGTCAAGAGTTTCAAGATTATCTTAGGGCAATGAAAATAGTAACAAGCAAAGGGCAATGATCAGAGGAGGCCCGGTTTAAATGTTCTACCCTCACTGTAAAATCATGTTCACTCCATGAAGGTGATACAAGGACCCTGTCCAAGCGCTTCCAAATTCTGTTATTTCTCCATGTGAATCTATCACCTACAAATCCCACATCGATCAAACCAGCTAACATAAGGAAGTTATTAAAGTCTTGTACGGGCCCTAGCCTAGAAATGTAGCCTTTTGAGTGTTCACTTGGGCTTGAGATCACATTGAGATCCCCACCAACTAGCCAGTATTCATTACTATCCGGTCTGATTTCTAATAGTGTCTCCCACAGGACAGCTCTCTCTGCTTGTGTACATTTAGCATAAACCACTGTGACAATCATTTTGATGGGAAAGATGTTAGAACAAAGCTCCAAGTGCAAGAATTGCTCATGATCCTTCAGAACTTTACACTCTATATTAGCATCAAACATAAACCAAATTTTTCCTGAGCAATTAGAAATAGCTGTTTCAAAACCCAAACGTCTGGTAATAAAATTTTCATCTAACTCCTGCTTGTGACTCAACTCTTGATACATTCTAAGCCCAACTTGGGTCCGCTCCCTGAATTTCCCCTAAGTCTTTATCGTGGCACTCTAATTCTTCAATAATCTCTACTTCCCCATGAACTTCTACATCCAAATCAGTCAATGGCTGGAATGCATTATCAGATCCTTTGCCCATATTGTTGAGCTGATCCATTACTCTTGAATTTGTTTTCTTTTGCACCCATTTCTGCTTTTCCGCTTGTGCCAAGAACATCTCTTCTGCTTGCGTGCCAGTGTGTGTTGATGGGGTATCCTTTTCTCTTCTTTTATTTAAATGTAGCCTCAAGTCCTCCTCCACTAAGTTAGCAGCATTTCTATTAGAGTTCCATACTGGCTTTGGCTTATTCCCGTTCACATAGCATTCTTCTATTGCATGACCCAAATGTTTACAATCAACACAGTATTTAGGGTGTTTTTCATAGATCACTTTTTGTAATCTTTTCTCCTCTCCAATGCCAATCCAGAAGTCCTCCACTTTGGGTTTCAGCAAGTCAATTTCCACACAAATACGGGCAACCGATAATCTGGATCCATCTGCTGTGCCTTCATCTATCTTGATAGGTTTTCCAACAATTCTAGCCACCGAGAAAAGACTGTGTTTGTTGAACATATGTATTGGCAAGTCTGGTAATTGTATCCATATTGGAACCACTGATGACTCTGCTTCATATGAAAAATGGGGAGACCATTTGAAAATTCTTAATGGTACACCTCCAATGAACCATACTCCACGACCCCATACACGGGCCATGTCTTCATTTGACGTTAGATGGATGAAAATGTAGCCAGCGCGCAGAAATCTAATGTTATAAAAGCTAGAGAGCCGTAGGTTGCCAAATGCTTGTAAAATTGTTGCTTGACTAGGGCGCCACCCAGAGAATTTACCAATCAGTGAGAATTGATAAGGTTCAAACATACCTAGAATTTCCTCTTCCGAGTAGAAGATTCCAGGCTTGTTGTTGTAAATCGTAATTGGCTTGTAAGAGTTTCCTATATCGTCAAAACTTTTCTTCGATGTACGAGGCGATACAGGTTTCACAGCCGCTGCATATGAGATGGGTGGAGGAATGGACATCGCAGCATCAGGGAGACTTGTCTTGGTTAACTCGATCGCACTAGAGGCAATTGGGGGACTTGGTGTCGCTGTATGTGAAGGGTTTACGGGTGCCAACGCCGCTTCTAGCCTTATCACCATTGTTCTGACGCTGGGGATTTGTGTCGGAGCACCACGCGAAGTAGGCAGAGGAGGAAACTGGGAGTTGACAGCGAGGGAAGGGGGCTGTTGCAGTTCCATCGCTGGAACCCTAGGGTCGCCGGCGGCCTGCGCCGCCATCAGGGGGCGAGGAATCGCCCAAATTTGCTTTGATCGCCGAGGAATCTCCTTTATTTGTGGACCCCTTGATCGAGTAGGACTATTAAAACGTATGATAATGCTCAAATGAGTCAATGTGAGATATTGAGCTCATTTGTTTGAGTGAGTATACTCGGGGATCAAGAAACACAAAGATTGATCGAGGATGACACGGTCTATGCCTCATTGGTCAATCTAGATATCGAAGATAGAAGGACAAGGTCATACATTGTCATAGTTACGAAGGTTAAATCAAATCTCGACTTTCTCGTCACATGGGTAGTAATGATGCATTGCTAGATGTCGCTCATTGCTTATGTGTCTAAAGCGGTTTAGACACATTACCAACGTTACGAGAACCTATTGGGTCACACACTAAGAACACGATGCTTCGGAGATTAATTGATTTGATACGAATTGGATTAATTGAGTTAGACTCAAGTGAATCCAATTGGATTATGAGATTGAATTCTAATTTGAGTTAGACTCATTTACATTAGACTCAACCATATTTGAATGAGATATTCTTTCTTTCTAAAATACTTTTTTTGGTTTAATAAAGACGGTTATTTTTCTTTCCTCAATTTCTACATGGTATCAGAGCAAAGTTATTCATAGCTTTGATTATTCGATTGAAGGACTGTTAATTAGATTCACAGCTTTGCAGATCAACTTGTTTGGGTTTCTGGTGCATTCGTACAATTTTTTTGGTACATTTGTACAATTTTTCGTTCTGAACATTAGTTGAGTTTTTTTTGTTTCCATATAACTTATTTTTGTTTACTATTTGGTTATTCGTGAGCAATATTTATTCTGTCACTATGAGTGGTCGTACAAATGATTTGCTTCAATCGATTAGTGTATAATTTGATGGAAAAAATTATTCGTATCGGGGATATATTATGAAAAAAAATTTGCGTGGAAAATTTATGTGGGGATATATTTCAGGTATGTGAAGTAAACCTACGGATAACAATGCTGCTGATTATGCAAAGTCAATGAATATTTAGGAGATCGATAATGCAAAGATTATTATATGGATCAATAATTCTATTGCACACTCCATTGATGCTCAGTTGGCTAAGTATGAGACTGCCAAAGATGTTTGGGATCATCTGGCAAGGCTATACATGCAGTCTTACTTTGCCAAATAATATCAGTTAGAAGCAGATATTCGCGTACTTTGACAGCAAGATATGTGTATCCAAGACTTGTATTCTGCCATGTCCAAACTATAGGAACATTTGACACTCACAGAATCCTCAGAATTACGAGTATTTCCAACTTATATTACTTGTAGAGAAGAACAACGTCTGGTCCAATTCTTGATGGCTCTTCGTGATGATTTTAAAGGATTGCGTGGAACAATTTTACATCTTAATCCTTGCCCTTCCGTAGATTCAGTGGTACATGAATTACTTACAGAGGAGATTTGCCTTAAGTCTCAGGTTGATAAAAGAACTACTGAACCATCTACACCATCAGTTTTTACAGTACCATAGTGTCCTTCACCTCATAATCAAAATAGATAAACTTCGAATGTTTCTAATGATGAATGTGCTTATTGGAAAATTAAAGGACATTAAAAATCACAGTGTCCATTATTGTTGAACAAAGGTAAATGATCATCCCAGCGGCAGTATCAGCAACAACGACCTCAACAGCACTAGTGCAACATTAAAATGTTTCATGGAAATATGATAATCGACTCTCTTAGTTTAGTAATGAAGTGACTGCTCCCTCTTTAGATCCATATATACTTGAGTAGTTTCAATAGTTCCTTGCTTCACAATCCTCTGTCATGTCTGCTTCTTCTCATATAGGTTTGTCATATCTGGTTCTTCTTAGGTATATCTTCTTTCTTGTGGATCTTAGATTCTGGAATCTCTCATCATATGTCACCTAGCTTGCCATCTTTTATCTCTTTGTTTCCTAATTTATCTTTATCAATTGTAACTACTAATGATACTTCAATGCTATTAATAGGTATCCGTTCTATTGTTACAACTTGCTTGTCTCTTTCTGATGTCTATTATATTCCTAATCTTACACTTAATCTCGTTTCTGTTAGTCAATTGTGTGATTCTAAATATGTAATCTTTTTCTCTTCATCCAATTGTTATGTGTAGGACCGATGATCTCAGAAGGTGATTGGGACAGGTTGTACGAAAGGGGGACTCTATGTCTTAGCTTAGATCAGCTCAAAGTATCAGGTGTTGCAGCTTCTGATGTCGATCTGTCATCTTTTCGATTGAGTTATTCTTCTTCCTATTTCTATTTATGGCATACTCGTTTAGGTCATGTTTCAACGTCCCATTTATAATTTTTAGCTTCATCTGGAGTATTAGGACCTTTAAAAAATCATGATATTTCCGATTGTAGTGGTTGTAAACTGGCAAAATTCTCTATATTACATTTCAATAAAAGTTTATCTTTTTCTCCTAATCATTTTGATCTTGTACATTTCGATGTATGAGGATCTTCTCCTATTGCTACCAAAGGGGTGTAAAGATACAATATTTTTTTTATTGATGATTGCACTCGTTATTCTTGGGTTTATCTTATGAAGCATAAATTTGATTATCTTACCATCTTTAATGACTTTAAAGTTCTTGTCAAAACTCAACATTCAGTTGTTATCAAGTATTTTCGTTGTGATTTAGGGGGTGAGTATGCTCCCAATGTTTTTTTCTCATTCACTTGCATCAGAAAGTACTATACATCAAACCTCGTGTCGAGAAACACCTGAACAAAATTAGATTGCGGAGAGAAAGCATAAACATCTTGTCGAGACAACTCACTCATTCTTATTGTCTGCAGATGTTCCTAGTGTCTTTTGGGGAGAAGCAGTTCTTACTGCTACTCATGTAATTAATATGATTCCAACTTTCCATAATTCAGGTTTGTCTCATTTTCAAAAATTGTACGGCCGTGCTCCTGATTATTCATCTTTACATGTTTTTGGTTGTACCTATTTTGCTTTGTGATCACACGTCGAGTGTGATAAGTTGTTCTCTAAGTCTGCTTTGTGTGTCTTTCTTGGTTATGGTGTTGGTCAAAAGGGATATCATTGTTTTGATCCAGTTAGTAAAAATCATATGTCTCTCTTCATGTTCTGTTTCTTAAGCATATTCCTTTCTTTTCCATACCTCCTCTATCACATGACATGACACATGTAGATTTTATTCGCATCGATCCCTTCAGTACCGACACCGATGAAACCTCTCCCACAACTTCTCATGATAGCTCCACTGAATCTAGTACTCTCGAAACGTCTCCTCCTCTCCCTCTCCCCCTCCCCCTCCCCCTCTTGCAACTGTTCCATAATCTAGCGAGGTTGTGGATAATCTTATTTGTCGATTTACACGTTCTCGTTGGTCTACTAAACTATCTGATTTTGCTTATTCTTGTTATTCTAGTTCTTTTGCATCTTTTGTTACCTTTCTTTATTATCTTTCTGAGCCTTTGTCCTATAAAAAAGCTATTGATAATACACTTTGGCAGAATGTTATGGACAAGGAATTAATTGCTCTGCATCATACACATACTTGGGATCTAGTACCTTTGCTACCAGGAAAATACGCCATTGGTTCTCGTTGGGTCTATAAGATCAAAACTAAATTTGATGGTTCTGTCGAACGATATAAAGCTTGCCTTGCTGCTAATGGTTACTCTCAGGAGTATGACATGGATTATGTGGAAACTTTTGCCCCTGTTGCTAAATGACCACCGTTCATATCTTAATTATTGTTGCCTCTGTTCGTCGATGGAAAATATCTTAAATAGATGTCAAGAATGCCTTCTTAATTGGTGATCTTTAAGAAGAA
Source organism: Boesenbergia rotunda (assembly GCA_024364735.1). NCBI lineage: Eukaryota > Viridiplantae > Streptophyta > Magnoliopsida > Zingiberales > Zingiberaceae > Boesenbergia > Boesenbergia rotunda. The sequence goes on from JAGFNQ010009586.1 coordinate 651,876, forward strand.
GTGTGTATGATACCTCCTCTTGGAGTTGCACACCAATCTGGTAAAATTTGCAGGCTTCGCTAAGCTCTTTATGGACTCAAACAAGTATCTCATGTTTGGTTTACGAAGTTCTCCATGATGATTAGTGCTCTTAGCTTTCGTCCTAGTGATCATGATTCAGTTTTATTTGTCAAATGTACGTGTGCAGGTCATATACTTTTATCTTTATACGTGGCTGACATGATAATTACTGGTGATGACTTTGATGGAATTGAGTCTTTGAAGTTTGAATTAGCTCGTTGCTTTGCAATGAAAGATTTGAGTTTACTACGTTATTTTCTAGGAGACGAGATCACTTCTTCTCCAAAAGGTTATCTCTTGTCTCAGTCAAAAAATATAGCTGATTTATTTGAGCGTGTGTATCTCATTGACAACAGGATAATTGATGCTCCCCTTGAGATTAATGCTCGGTACTCTTTATCAGATGGTTCTCTTTTGCCAGATCCTAGCCTCTATCGTACAGTTGTAGGAAGCTTAGTTTATCTCATTGTAACTCATCTTGATATAGCATTTGCTATACATGCGATTAGTCAGTTTGTCACTACACCTACCATAATTCATTGGGCTGCTATTTTTCATAATCTCCGGTATCTTCGGGGAACTCAGTTTCAGAGTCTCTTATTCCTTTCTAGTTCCTCGTTAGAGTTATGTACATACTCTGATGCTAATTAGACAAGTGACTCTACATATCGTAAGTCCACCATCGACTTTTGTATTTTTCTTGAAGATTCATTTATCTCTTGGAAGAGTAAGAAGCAAGATGCTATTTTCAGATCTTGTATAGAAGTTGAGTATCGTGTCATGGCTACCACCATTTGAGAGATTGTTTGACTACGTTGGTTGCTTGTAGATATAAGAATTTTTCTGCTGCAACTTACTACTTTTCATTGTGATAATCAGAGTGTCATTCAAATTGCCCGCAATACAATTTTCATTAGAGAACGAAGCATATTGAGATTGATTGTCATTTCACTCATCATCATCATCTACAGCTTGACACTATCATGTTGCCTTTTGTTTCTTCCACGCTGCAGATAGCTGACATATTTACCAAGGTTCATTCCGCTTCATGCTTTCATTCTTTGTTTTATAAACTTTCAATGCTTCTAACTGTAGCATCGTGAATTTGATAGGGTTGTTAGATTGTATTTATTTTATTTATTTATTTATAACTTTTAGTACATTTTATTTTTTTCCCTTTTCAGTTTAGGGTTTCTTGACCCATTTATATAGGACTATGTATTTTTTTAAATTATTTTTTTGATTTAAAAAAGACGGCTATTTTTTTTCCTCAATTTCTACAAGTCCAACGTAGACTTAACCTTCAAAGAAGTCATGTCGGCAATATCAACCGTCAGCCGATGTGCTTTGGCTCGTAGGACACCAAAAAAGGGACTAGGCTTATCTCCAAGAGAAGAAGGAGAGGAGGAGTCCGAGTGGATGAAGGACACCATCAGTTAGTATCAAAATGTGCCTTTTGTAAACAATTGTTTCCCCTCTTCATTTAGTTCATTTGTTTAGTAAGTCAAGATCCAATACGTGAAAAAAATTCTTTTTTGCATAAATGGAGTGAAATTTCTACTATTTATCGGATCTAACTCAATGAAATCTGTTTGGTTCTTGATCTGCATGCAACATCTTTTTAAACGTGTTAGAAACAAAAGAGAACTAAATAAAATCTCAAGTAACAGTCATTACTCAGGATGACTGAAAGAAACAACATTTAATTAATTAGTTGAGTCACAGCTTTTGACAACAAAAGGTCACACGTTTTTAATTTCAGAATTATTTCAATCCCATACTTTAATTAATTTTGAAATTAACCTGCCTATTTACAAAACCTATTTATTTCTCTCACGCGTCAATATCCGAACTGGAGGGCGTTGTCTAACATTAAGCTCTCAGTCCATCACCCCTAATGCAAGTGCTACACCAGAAGAATGGACGTCGATAACGATACCGTGTACGGAGAAGATAATTAATAATAATAATAATAATAATAATAATAATAAGATGATGATGATGATGATGATGATGATGTATTTAATTGTTTATTTTTCTTAAATAAAAAAATATAAGGGATTGGTTTTTTTCCCTCTCATATTTGACTATTTCTTCTATTTTATTGGAGAATTTTTGATTGCCAGGAGTACGAAGAAGAGATGGACGGCAAACCCACTCGTTGAAAATTAGAAGCGCGGTTCGCTCGAGTCAATAATTGGGGCCGTCCACGCGATCCGGTCCGAGTCAAATTAAAATTAATTAAATCCAACTGCTCGCCTTCTCTGCCAGCTTGAAATCCAACTGCTCAGTTATTGCGCCTTTAATTGTTATTAATTAGTATTATTGTATTCTCAACAAATTTCTGTAGAGTAAACTTTCCCATACTCCATTAAAAATAAATTAAAATTTTGGATTCTTATGAAATAATTATTTATACCTTTAATAACAATTTCCCTTAACTCACATGAAAGATTATATATATATATATATATATATATATATATATATATATATATATATATATATATATATATATATACTATAATCTAAATGGAGATTAAATCCTAAGGATAATCGCGAGTAAAAAATAAAAAAAATAAAGAAAAAAATAAATACACTAAGTGTGCACGAGTTTGCGCGATAAAATCCTTGACATAATATATATATATATACACACACACACGATAGGAAAGAACATCCCGTCATATTTACTATTCAAAATTTAAAATAAAAGTATTACTTTATTAAATTTAATTATCTATTTTTCATTACATAATATATTAACTTCTTTATAATTTATCATACTTTTATTTTTTATTATTATTTTTACCTCCTTGTATAATATTCATTTTTTAAGATAAATTTTAGTTTAGGGAAATTGATATGAATGATCTGAAAATCAAGGCAATTAGTGTAGCTAATCATCTAGCTAGTTGATGCATAGAATTGAGTGAGAGACTTGGCATAGAGCAGTAGAGCAAATCAAGGCAATTCAACGGATTGACTGACCAAGCTTGATAAAGGCATGCTTGAAAAAAGACCAAACAAACTTGATCAAGCAGTGCGGCTAACGATTAAGACTGGTCGAGCTTGAAAGAGAGCCGATGGATGTGAACTTTTTTACGTGGTTGATAAAGTCATGTGTTAACTGAGGCAAATTGTAATTTGCATAAAAAGAAGTTAAACAAAATAAAAAGCACATTTTTAATTGGGTAAAAATTAAAGGAGCATCTCAAATTAAAAAATCATGTAAAATTAAGATAAAAATCAATAAGACGTTTTATCAGATATTTTATTATGATAATATCCTTACTTCTAGAGTTATTAGAGCAGTTACGATTAATACTACGTGTAAAATTTATTGGATAGTTATTATAACGTGTAACATTTAATATAATAATGTTATATTATTATATTAGCTACTTAGTAAAGATACATCCGTTACCTTAATGATCTCTTAAAATCAGCTCTATAGATATGAAAGGAGATTCGTGTAAGTACACAGGTAGAAGGTATTTAGTGGTATCAAAAATATAAGTCATTACTTTCTGAATATCGATCCCTGATCATTATCCTAGAAATATTATGCACTAGTCGTCTATTCTACGTCTTGAGAGATTCCACATATTATAGCTACTTAGTAGATTCTACATATTATAGCAACTATTAGAGAGTTGCTACAATAGTTTTCAAATGATTTTAATCAATTTAAAATATTTTTTAATATTTTTTTATGAAGTTTAAATGATTTTGACTAAGTTGGTAAAAAAATATTTTTATATAATAATATTCAAAGTTTATTATTTAATGATTAACGAGGTTTTTTCAACCTCGAGCGATCGATCCGGCTTCACAGAAGTTTCCCACTGGACACCAAGGTAAATCGGGAAGCGCTCGCTGTGGGCGGTCTAGAAGGCCAGCGTCCCAGGGTTCGCGCCTCATTTGGAAGAAAAATTCCAGCAAATACGTCATAGTTAGAGATCGAATCGTAGATGTCTGAAATAGTAACTAGTCACCCTACCGCTGCACTATAACCTCGAAGGCTCAAAGTTTATTATTTAGATTTTATAACGAATGATTGATTTTTCATTTGTTAACCATTATCGAGTAGTTTCTGCCTACGATGGTTAAATCCTAATTCTTAAAATCTTAACCTCCTAAACTTTAAAACTAAAATAGTTATTTTTTCATATTGTGCAGCGCTCGTATATATTGTAGTAACTTTAACACGTGACTAAATCATAATTTTAAAATTTAAAATTTTAAATCTTAAATTCTGAATATTATTATATCAAAATATTTTTTACTAACTTATCAAAATTATTTAAATTTTATCAAAATCATTTTAAAACATTTATAGTAGCTATTTAGTAATTAATACTTATTGTAGACATATAGAAAAGATATTTTGGAGATAAACATATGATGGCGCTCTTTTGATTATTTTTTTTTTGAAAAAGGAGTGTCTGTTTGCTGATTTGTATAATTTGGGATGTTATCATTTTCATTAAAAGAGTATATTTTTTAAAAAATAAAATAATATGTCATCGTATTTATTTTCTAAAACTACATTTATTCTACTACAATTGTAGTAATTACCACATAACTATCAAAACATATTTCAATCGCGCATACACACATGAATGTTAATCCAAGCATATGGATTCGATTTAAACGTCCCGATTACTCACAAGAACGCATGAATATATATATATATATATATATCCCATCCCACTGGATGATGATTTTTTTCACCCTCTTATATATATATATATATATATATATCCCATCCCACTGGATGATGATTTTTTTCACCCTCTTTTGACAAACCGATATATTCCGTCATCAACCGTCCCCATGGGGATCCAGAGTGATTAGTACATGGGGTGTTGTCTAAGAGGTCCTGAGTTCGAATCGCGCAAGGCGTACTGGATTAAAACTCTGGACATTTGGCGTATCAATTCTCGGCTCAATTATGTACTAATTATTCCAGGAATCGTGATTTACCTCTCTCATGATGATCTTAAAACGGATACAATGGAGGCGCAGGGGACGACGAACGATTTCGCCTTTTGTCTACTCTCCAACTTAGACCAATATTTGTTGTGTATTTTGTTGTTTGATTATTTATAACGGATGTTGTTGTGACTATTTATAACGGATAGGAAAAAGAAACAGAAAAGTGGGTTGCGTGTCCTGTGACCTGTCACCACGCCGATAGCAAAATCAAATCCCCATCCCCAATAGCAATCTCCGCCCTCTCCATCTCTGCCCTCCGCCTTATCCCCTATCTCTTCCTCGGCCACATTTTCCGATCTCCCCCTCCCACCACTTCAATATCCTCTCCTTCTTCTCCCGCCACCTCTTCCTCCACCTCCCTCGTCCACAGGAGGCCTTCACTCTCCGCCCTTTTCTTCCTTGTGTTCAAGGGTTTCCCCTTCCGATGGCCCTGATTCTCGACGTGTTTCTGGAGATCTTAGGGAAGCCCTTGGCAGCCGATGTCGCCGCCGCCTTCGCATTCTTCGTCGTCCCAATCTGCGTTGCCGTCTTCACCGGAGTGCTGCTTGGATGGGCGTGGCGGCCCGGCTGGGTCACCGGGCTCCTAGCCGCCAATAGTGAATCATGGCGTTTTCCGGTGACTGATTACGCGCGGTCATCTGCCTCCAACTCGTTGGCGGCTGAGGCGGTCGATACGGGGGCGGATGAAAAGCTGTAAAAAGCTTCTTTTGTGTTTTGTTTTTGTATTTTTGCTATTAAATTATGCTTTGTTTCTCTTGCTTGCATCAAAATAAGTGTTTATTAAAAAAACCCAGGATTTATGGGAGCAAGGAACCGGTGGTGACCGACGAGGATTTGGAGCACCTGTTCCGGTTGGTGGAGGAGACAGACGGGGGGCAGGTGTGGCAGAAGATGATGGATAAGTCCTTGCCTAACATGACTTATCAAGCTTGGAAAAGAGAACCTGAGGTAACGAGAAAAAAGAGAAAATTTTCAATTGTGACGCTTGAATGCTTTTCCACATTTACCAATTTCATATGGATGGAATGTTCCTCATTTCCTTAACCTAGATTTAGGATTTTCAAACCAATGCTTTATAAATGATCTTTTCTATTAGGATTTGGATTATGCCCCTTAATACGCATTCCATAGATCGTCAAAATTTGTTTCACAATCTGCTTTTAATATAGACTTGAAATTAGGTTCTCACTCGTGATTATATTGGTATCTAAGCATGTTGAGTGAATTATGACAATTTGTTGCAATTTTGACAGACTGGTCCTCCACAGTATCGTAGCAGCACTATATATGAGGATACAACACCAGAAACATTGAGGGAGTTCTTTTGGGATGATGACTTCCGGATCAAGAATGGCTGGGATGATATGCTCCTCCAATATACCACATTGAAGGAGTGCATGACCACAGGGACAATGGTAGTTCAATGGGTTCGAAAGGTATTATTTATCGATGACCTTTTAGGAATCAAAAGTGTGGTTTACTGCTGGTGCAGAATGCTTATTGTTTTTCTTCTCGTGCAGTTTCCTTTCTTCTGCAGTGACAGGGAGTATATTATTGGTCGCCGCATATGGGAGTCAGGACAGACTTACTATTGCATAACAAAGGTATGGACACCTGCTTTCATCAGCATAACTAATGTAGCATGACACTGTGAACAAATATTAACAGCAAAACATGGATTCTCCTTCTCCACATAATGAAGTTTATTTTTATATTTTTTTTGTATATTATGATGGTTGCTATAGTAGAAAAATCTAATATGAGAAGAAAAAAATCTTCTGTATAACTAAATATGTACTGAACTAAGTGATCAATATTTTGATGGCGCTGATTGTTTGGTTGCTTTATTTTGACTATTCATCATGATATGACAAATTCAGCCCTCGGGGCTATGGTGCGATGGTAAGCGATGGAAAGGAGTCCTTAGACAACGAGGGTTCGAATCTCACCTAGGGCACATTACATCTGAGGAGTTCAAATTATTGGTGACGCTGAGCTGTCCATCAACACCCATATGCGCATCCCAATTTACCCTGATTGTCGGTGGGAAATTTCTGCGGGTTGGACCCTCCGGATTATAGGATCGTATATTGTACTATCCTACGATCCGAAAGTAGGAAATCGATCTAGATCGATCGGGGATCATGTTTTGTAGTGGAATCAAAATAGAATTGTTGGAATTGTATAAAATCAACATGATCAGACAACGTCTTCGTCGGTGGAACCACGAACAACCATCCTTATTGGTGGTAGTGACAGCGGAGGAGGCAACGCCGGTGGCTTGCGAAGGGTGCGCACAAACTTGGGCATTGCTAGTTTCTCGCGGTAGGGGTTGTCACCGACGACTTGCGATGGGAAGGTGTCAACTGGCGGCTGGCGGTGACAATGACAAGGAGCAGTAACGCGGGCGAGAGGAGCAGCGGAGCATTGGCATAGTGATAGGGATCGACTCCGTGAATTATAAAGAAAAGGGTCGAGAATTAGGCTAAGTGAATTAAAATTGTTAATTAAAATTTTAGTTAATTAATTCAATCAACTCCTAACTTAAAAAAAAGGTAATTTAAATGAACATCCTTGAATCCTAATCAAATTTATTCCATGTATATATATATATATTTTAAATTTAAAAAGTTATAAATAAATTTTCCATATATATATATATTTTAAATTTAAAAAGTTATAAATAAATTATATTTATTTATTATATAAATTATCAACCTATTATTGTCATTAATATCATTAATAATAATATTATTAATTTGATTTAATTTATTCTAAAGAGAATTTTAATAAAGTATCAAATTGATTTAGTTTTCATTAATCAATTTATCATCTTATCAAATACTAAATTAAATTTTAAGGATTTTTGGTAGGATCGTACGATTCTATAATCTGATTCTGACTCCAAATCAATCTTGCGTAGGATCGCGATCCTACAAACTATGGCTAGGTCGATCATCTTTAGAATTAGTCGGATCTAAGAGCTTATTAAAAAAAAAAATTGATAGTAACAAATTCTACTTGAACTACTCACTTTTATAGGGCTGCCTTATTCTATCTGGCTCAGTGTTAATCTTACTCATTCAAAGCATTCCTTCTTACTCTTCTTCACTCGACTCCACTTATTCTTCATCATTATTTTAGCTACCATAATGAGCCAGGATGCGAGGCACCAAGCTCAAGCCGATAGTTGAACTAGTAATTGAAGAACTTGCTCTCTGATTCCTCCCTAGCAAGAACGAGATATCTCCTCTTTTACTGTTGTTCTCTATTGTTTGTTTGTTTCTCCATAGTTCCTGTTGCGTCTTACTAGTGGTGGTGATCAACTCCTTTTGAGCTTGACAATGCAACCCTGTGCGTCGTTGCAAAGGAAAAATAAACAAACTACATAAATATCATGAAATTTCTCAGTGTTTCTGTTATTTTATGCTGCTTGAGATCTAGTGTGGTATATACTTTTATTTTGGAATATGAACTTCTGTAAGGCCGTGCATAAATATTTGGCTTACTAACCATTGACTAAATTCTTTCAGGGAGTGCCATGCTCGGCTGTACCTAGGCGCCACAAACCAAGACGTGTTGACTTGTATTATTCTAGCTGGTGCATTCGTGCAGGTGCACACTCCTGTAGTTGCTAGTTTTTTCTTCAATATATAGGAAAACAACGGCTTCTTAAGTTTATTAACCACTCCTAACATATTATGCTTCGTCCAGCTGAATCAAAAAGGGATGGTCAGATGACTGCTTGTGAGATTCTTCTATTTCACCATGAAGACATGGGCATTCCATGGGAGATCGCAAAGCTAGGTATTCGTCAGGGAATGTGGGGCTGTGTCAAGAAGATAGAACCCGGCCTTCGAGCCTACCAAGCTGCCAGGAGATCCAATGAGCCATTGTCCCATTTTGCTTTGATGTCACAAATCAACACCAAGTTTGATGCTGATCAATTGAGATCACTTGAGACTGGCACCAATTCATCAGCTGATATTGTGGAAGCGGAGAAGCCAAAGGGCTGGGCTAGTAACATACCTAGGCTTCTTATAGTTGTTGGTGCTGTTGCAGTCGCCGGTAGCCTTGACCATGGTCTGTTGACCAAGGCTGTCATTTTCGGTGTTGCAAGAAGGTTTACAGGGATGGGGAGAAGATCATGATCTTTTTGACTGAAGGACCGTAAATAATACATCAGTCAGTCAGTCACATTGGTCTTTTTTGTTTCCCCCAACATCTACCCTTAGCCGAGGAGAGAGTTGAGCCTGCTAACGGTGCTACTTAAGAGGAAATATTCTGCATCTTATTTGAACAGAAATTTCAAGTGTATATGTTACTGCATTTGCTCCCCGCCTTATCCCTTGGGAAGTTCTCATCGAAAAATACTCATAATAAATAATTCATCAATCTAATATTAGTAGGTCAACAGTTTAATAAAAAAATTTATTCATTAATCTATCTAAATTGTGAGTGAATCTCTATATATATTTAAAAACTTAAGGAGTCCTATACCAAGCCTCCGGCCGAACCGTAACTTTTGAATTGTGTAATTGGCTATGACAATGACGATTAAGGGTAAACATTTTTTGAGCCATTCAAGTGTCTATTTTGAACGTCAACCGTGAATTCCCGGGTCTACTGGTTGTCGCCCTCATAGGGCTGGATCGGATGATAAAACACCTGGTCGATGTGGTCGAGGTCACAGGTTTGAGGGTCGTCAATTATGCACGGGGATAAAATTTTGATCTATTGACATTAATTCTCTCGATTCCAGACGTCTCACCACACATAACGGTTCCACCTTTTGGCCGGGTCTACTCGTTGTCTCGTGATGATTTATCCGTGCAAATGAACATAACGTAGTTAGAGCCTGAAAATGCCAAAACTAACCCCATTTCTGTTCGGATCGCCATTTACCCTTGACTTCGCCGAGCTCCACCCACATTTCAGAAAAAACACATTCCCCTTCTCCCCTCACATAGATCGCTTCATCGATGGAAACTGCAGACTTTTCCTTCTTCTCTATTCCCATCGTCTCCTCCATCGTCGGCGGCCTGCTCGTACTCCTCTTCTTCGCCGACTACTTCCGCCGCAGGAGAGTCGAAATCTCCACCCTCGCCGCCTCCGCCACAGAGCAGCGCTCCGACTCCACTAAACCGCCTCCCTCTTCCTCCGCCTCTGTTGCTGCCTCCAAGAAAGGACATCAGCACAAGCCTCATTTCCATTCCGTCGTTGATAAGGTTCCTCCCCTCCTCCTCAGCTGGCACCGATCCACTTTTGAACTACTTATAATTGTTTTTCCTGGCCATGCAGAGTCACACTCGAAAGCACCATCATCTCGACCTCAACACTTTGAAAGGCCACGGAGACTCGGTCACCGCCGTCAGCTTCTCCTCCGACGGTCGTAACCTAGCCACCTGTGAGTTCGGTATAATTTCTGTTCGTTCTTGCCACTAAGCAAAATAATTTGATAATTTTCGATTATATATTACTATTTGCAGCATGCTCCGATGGTGCTATTAGGGTTTTCAGGATTGATGACGCCTCTAGTAAAAGTTTCAAGTACGAATATCTCGGTTTAATCCTCAAATGAAGCATATCTGCCAATGCTTTCTATCATTTATTTTCATCTATTTGGTGATATTGTACCATAGGTCTCTGAGGATCAACTTGCCAGCCGGTGCTCACCCGACTGCGATTGCATTCTCTGAAGGCTCTTCTTCTGTTGTTGTGGCAGCTCAGATGCTGTTGGGTTCATCTCTTTTCTTGTACGTGGATGTTGGTGCCAAGCCCTCTGGTGATGGAAACCAGCAGGCAAAGCTTCCCCTTCCTGAGATCAAGTGGGAGCACCGGAAGATACATGATCAGAGTTCCGTGGTAAATCTTTCTGCGGCTTCTGCAACATATGGTAGTGCAGATGGCAGCACCATCATTGCGTCATGCTCAGAAGGTAGACTATTGTTCAATGCTTAGTGATTGCAGTTTCTTGCTATAAGGTAGAAATTATGGCTACAAATTTGTGTCAGGATGATGGTATAGACAAATAGAGTGCATCAAGGTTGGATATCCTAGAAAATTGCAATACATTTATAATGAAAGGATTTACTGTAAACTGGGGAGAGAAAATCAGAAAATTGTTGTGTGCTATTGTTTGATGAATCCACACACATATGTATACACAATAGTGTCATCCTCGAACAAGGATGTGAATCCTCTACACATGACATCAACAAAGTAGGAAAAGCATATCAGAAACATTGGAAAAAAATAAAGAATAATTGACAAAAAAATATAAGCAACTTTCATAAAGCGTATCTTCCTTTAACACCCTTGTCAAACTGGAGATATGCTGCTAATGCAATTTGAACTGAAGATAAATAAATTGCTTCTTTGCATGTGTCTTAGTAAGTAAGTCAATCTATTATGTAATGGTGACAAAAGAAAGATCAATAACAATAATCAACATGGCATTTAATTTCAATATAGTTGGCCCTCTTGTGAGATGCATTGCACTTTTGTCATCACAATAGGAGTTGGTTTAGAGCCTAGCTCCCATGTTTGTCAATGATAAAACCTATGAACTTTAGTGGAGGTTTGAAATAAGGTAAAATAGATTGTTTCTTTCTCATTCAAAAAACAAGAGAGGACCTTAAATGCAAAAGTCATGGAGGAAATATGGTCATGCATCCATCTTGTCTACCCATTGCGAGTCAAAGACGCTTGGAAATCAAAAGTAGCTAGATACTATAATCCTTGATGTGTGCCCCTTAAATGTATCGAAAAATGTGTACAATAGTTGCATAGTGAATGGAAGGTAGTGTAACCATGAATTGACTTAAAATAAATTGATTGTTCCACGTACAAACAACGAAAATAACAAATTATAGAAATGTGGTTTGAAAACTTCACAGTGGAATACAGTAAATAAACAAGACATGCTTGCACTGAAATATAACGTGGTTTTAAAACCTCGCTCCTTCTTCATTGCCTACACTATGGTCTAGCACCATCAGGGCCAAGGAGTTCTTCGTTAGCCTTGCTCTTTTCTTTGAAAGAGATGTACCATCCCATGTGGCCCTTAGAGATGTGTTCATTCATTCTTCTTCTCTACCTTATGCTCTCTCTTCGTTAATTTTGGCCACTCGCTTTTGGTATAGATTTTTCATTGCAGTTGTAACAAGTTACAACTCTCTTCATTTATTTTTCTCATTTTCTATATGTTAAGTAATCTTTTGATGTCACTTAACTTCTTATTCTTCTTGGCGGATTTCCTTGATGATGATGATGTCATCTAGTGTCATTAGGGCCAAGTAGTTCTTCTTTGGCCTTTGTTTTTTTCTTCAATAGAGGATGTGCCATCACATGTGGCCCTTATAGAGTTGTTAAGGGGCGTTTGGTTTGCATTTTCCAGTCTGTTTTCCATTTTCATTTTCTGTAGAAAATGCGGTTTTCTGGAAAACATGTTTGGTTTGCATTTTTCAGCTTTGTTTTCCAGAAAAAAACATAGCGTTTTCTGGAAAACTGGAGAATGAAAAAAAGTCATTTTCCAGAAAACTAGAAAATGCGGTTTTCTGGAAAATGAAAATGGAAAATGGAGCAAACCAAACGCCCCCTAATTCATTCTTCTTTTTCTTCTCTACCTTATCCTTTCTCTTTTTTAATTTTGGGTACCTATTTTTGATATACCTTTTTTCATTACAGTTTTAGCAAGTTACAACTATCTTTTTTTTTTGCTCCTTTTTCTTTCCTTGATCTTTTAATATCACTTGTGCTTAACTTCTTATTCTTCTTAATGACTTGTAGCTATCACTTGATTGAGTGCCATCAGGGCCTAATAGTTCTTTGTTAACCTTCGCTCTTTTTCTTCCAATGAGTGGATGTTTCATCATATCTGGTCTTTAGAGAGAAGTGCTTATTTTTCTTCTTCTTTACCTTAATCACTTTTCCACGTTACCCATTCTCTTTTTTAATTCTGGACACTTTTGATATACCTTTTTCATTACAATTGTAGCGAGGTACAACTCTCTTCTTTTCTTTGCTCCTTCTTCTATGCTTGAGTAATCTTTTGATGCCACTTGTGCTTAACTTCTTAATTTTCTTGATGACTTTCGTTAGTGATGATGATGATGAGCTTTCCTTCTTATCTTCCTTTTGAGCCATATACAAGCTTGTGTTGCTTTACATCCCTCTGTTCATGTCCTTTGCCTTACAAAATGCCATGGTGGCAAACATGTCCTCCAATGTGCTTGTGTCTACATTCTTTACCGCGGTTTAAGAGTCCACAACTAATGTCCACATTGAGCTCTTTGTAAATTTTGCTTAGAGTATTTGTCTATGCCTTAATTTGTGATTCCTTCTCTGATTGCTGTGAGACCACCAAGACCTTGAATCTTGCATGCGTTTGTGCCAAGACCTATCTTCCATTTTGAATGTTGCAATTTGTCCAAAGGAGATCCATTTTGAGATCCTTGAATCTTAGGAACCTTCATGTAGATTTATACTCACTTCACAATTCCTTTGTGCTATTGTACTAACCAGCTGTGTGTGTGTTTGTGGGTGGGGGGAGGGGGGGGGGGAGGGAGTGTACTTATTAAGGCAGACATGGCTTTTTTGGCCATTGGCTCTATTTTAATCAATGGTTTAAAATTTTGAGTTGTATTAGAGTTTCGGTTTATGACAGTTTCGTATTGTATTGTACTATGTCGAAATGACTTGTTTGGCCATTGGCTCTATTTTAATCAATGGTTTAAAATTTTGAGCCGTTTTAGAGTTTCGGGTTATGACAGTTTCGTATTGTATCATGCCGTGTCGATACGGTTTTAGTATTTTTTTAATAAAAAATATATTAATTAAAAAATATTATTATAATATTTAATTATTATAAATACTTACTATTAGGTTAAACTAATATTTTAAAAATTAAGATTGAGTAAAAGTCAATTTAAGATTAAATAAAGTCTAGACATAATAATTAGGATAAGTAAGTTTTAATTTAATTTAATTAGTTTAAGGAGGATTTTTTTCCTATGTATTTAAGGAGGAATGGAATAAAAAAAATTAAAAAGAATTTTTTTTCCCATGAGTTTAAGAATGAAAGAAATTTAAAAAGAAATTAAAATATGGCGAGGAAGGATATACAATTAAGAAGGGGAAAGAATTAACTATTAAAAAAAGAAAAAAAATATAAATTGAAAAAAAAATCAACGACCTCACATGACCTTCGCGGTCTACCGCACAGAGGACTTGCGTGAGGCCTTCGTGCAACCGTCGGGCTTTGCGCGAGTCCTCTGCACGGCCGCGAGGTCTCGTGTGGGGCCTCACAGGGTTGTGCCGGTCGGCGAATGGAATGATAAATATTGTTAGGTATGACACGAAATTTTAAACCATGCAACTATCAATCCTTACCGTTGGAGTTACATACCCCCCTTTCATTACTAGTGCCATATTCAAATCGATCTGGTAGTAGGCTTAGTCTTGCATTTTTATCTTCCAAATGGTAAAATTATGTCAAATGTAGGTTGATAAAAGTTGAACTACTTATGATGCTCCCATTGTATCACCTTGTAAATCCACTAAATCCATTCGCAAGAGGTAATTGGATAAACCTCTTACAACCTCTCTCAAAGAAATTTCCAAGTTGTGAAAGGATGTGAAAGAACAAAAAAGAGCAAAATACTCATATGTTGAAACCTTCAACCATTGTTGAGGCCATCTGTTGATTGCTTAAGGACCTTGTGCACCACACAATTTTGATGGTTTCAATAAGTTATGTGTGCCTAAAGGCTCTCTAAGAGATTATATACCATTAGTCTCAATGTTCACCTAGAAAATATGATTTTTGGCTCTCTAATTGACTGGAATACTAGTCTAGTCAACTGGATCACTCAAATGTGAATGTTTTACTCTAATGACTTTATTTTTAGTTGATTGCACATCCTTCAACTTGACTGTGCACCCTTCCAATCTACAGGAGCTCAAATAGTTTTTTTTTTGTTACTCAGACTCTTATCCACTTAATTGGAATTGGGAAATATAGTCCATTGACCTAATCAATTGGAATATGCTATTCTAGTCTTGTACAATTGTACAACCCCTGTATTTCGCTAACACAATTGGGAAAGTTAATATAGCAAAGATGAGAAGCTTAAGATGAATGTGCGGAGATGCTAAAAATATTTTAAAAAATTATCTCAAAGCAATTTAGTGTAGCTTCAACATATAATAAAAAGGAAGAAAAGAACTATGTTAAGACTTAAGGTGATATCTATGTGTTCAAAAATGCCAAATTGATTCTTTAGTTAGGCAAATCAATTAGAGTTGAATGTGTGATGGAGGGAGATCGTAGATCACTCTAGCTAATAAATAAAAAGTGATTTAAGAGTTGAATATTATTAGTGATGTAGTCTTATGTTGAGTTCAATGGAGAAAAAAATTCCATCTAACTTTTAGTTTACCCAAATAATTGGGACTAATACAACTGACATGGTATAATTGTGGGACATGTTGGTTATGATGTTCCCGCTTGCTTGACAAGGATAAATTTGAAACTGGGATAAGCTTGACATTGAAGGTGGAGTTGTATCATTTAGTATTTGAAGTGGGACCCATTTTGAAGATTTAATGCCTAAGTCATTGTGCCTTGACAATGATCTTTCATAAAGAAATATCCTTTAGCAGGGGAGTGACAGTTTTCAAGGGATTGTTTTGGTTTTACAACATTCCAGGGTTGATTATAAAGTATCTTTAACTATTGGGTGAATAGAACCTATATGAAAGTATTGTTCATGATATATGATACTATCCTTTATTATTTGAAGAAACTCTGTTGAATAGTGTACTGCATATTTAATTTTAGATACTAGCATCAAACTTTGGCATGGAAAAAGTGGGAAGGAGCTGGGAGCTGTAGATACAAACCAGCTTAAAAACAACATGGCTGCATTATCATCAAATGGACGGTTTCTAGCTGCAGCAGCTTTTACTGCTGATGTGAAGGTTTGTTTCTCTTAATTATTTCTTTTTCATTTGAAATAGTTCAGCTAATATATACATGGAAGTTTATATAAACTACTAAAAATAATAGTTGCTTAAATGGTCTCAGAACCTCAAATGCTTTTGATGAAGATAATCTAATCAGTAATACGGTATATGCATTGTAGTCACATCAATAACACTGGAAAAACACTCATAAATTTCAATTTGTTTCTATTTTTTATTTTATATATTTTTTTTATGCTGTAAATGTATTTTAGGTTTGGGAGATTATTTACTCTAAAGATGCTTCAGTGAAGGAAGTTTCCAAAGTTATGCAGCTCAAGGGTCATAAGGTAAGAGATATTAGTCTGAATCATTCAGAACTGCATTAGCTGTGAGTTGTTTAAGCCTTCGAATTCATTTAATTTTGTGGTAGCCTCCAACTTGTAGTATGAACCAGGCCAAAATTCTCTGTGGTCAGATATTCTTTTGCAATTTACACAATTATCTTCTGAAATATAAGATTACTGATTGTGACTAAAAAGTTTATTTTTAGCATACTCCTAAAAATGTGTTAGATGGTTCACAGAAAAGATTAAATTTTTTGATATTGGTCATGATGTAGTCTATCTTGACTCAGGAGATAGGTTAACACATGTTACATTATGCCAACCTATTTTATTATTTCTGTAGATGTTTCCTTTTATTTTTCTAGGGTCTGTGCTAGCCTAGCATTTACTCATAGCATTTAACTGCTTAGTTATTTTTTGTAAAATCGCAGCAACATTTTATCATTGTTATATAATTAATTTCTATCATTCACACGTTCAATCACCTGTCCATATAGCAGTGTATTGAATGTAATTTCATAGTTTTCTTTTGTCATATATTCTTCTAATCACATAGAGTAGAGCCAATAAAAACTCAAGTAACATTATTTCAGCTTGTCTAATGCCAGCCTAGCAGTAGCTACAAAAATTAGAGCAATTCAATTATATATCAAACTAAACCTAAATTTTCATATTATACTAAATTTGCACATCTATGTTTGTTATAATGGAAGAGATTTCTGTGCTTATTTCGGTCTTAGGCTAGAATAAAACTCTATAAAAGGGCAGGCTGATGCACGAAGCTCCTGTTAATGTGGGATCTCGGGGAAGGGTCTATTATACACACCCTAACCTTGCATTGCAAGAGGCTATTTCTACGACTCGAACACGTGACCACTACGTTACATGACAACAGTTTTACCATTGGGCTAGCTTAGAATGAAACTCTATCTATGACTAATATCAATGCTTAATATAAGTTGGCACAATTTTGACTCTGTTGATCTACTGTATTTTCTACTTCTCTAGGCATATCCCTGTATTTTTGTCCAATGTGCTAATTTGGGATATTTAACTATTTTAATGTATCTCATCTTTTCCGGAGCAACATTTTATCATTGTATTAATGAATTTCTATCATTTGCCCATTAGGTTACCTATGTTCTACACAGTGACCTCATGCATCTATTAAGAGCTAAATACTTACTAGGTATATCCACCAATAAGAATCTAACATATCTCCTGAAGAGGGTAAAAGATTGGGCATTAGGAGCAATTTGTAACTAACCCATTCACATATCTAACCATACCATGACATGTGCCATACTAGATATATATAGTACAGTAGAATACAACCTGACACATAGCCAATACCTCTTGTAAAAGCCTGTAAATAAACTCTTTTTGATAAAAGGGTAAGAATTTTATTTCTCAATATCAACCATTATCTAGTACATCAGTGTTCATGCTCTCATTAACATAATCACATTCAGGCAGTCTTGTACCCACGAGTGGGTGGCTGTGCTCCATAACGCTATACCAGGTTCTTCATGCTTCCTTGGCTAACCTGTCTGCTTTGACATTCATCTCTCCTTTGGTCTGAACAAACTGCAGTTCCCAGTCCTTACTTTAGTTGTTCATTTCAGCTACCACTTTACTACATAAATGGTCACATGGCCATCATTGTTTAGTAATTCCCAGGCTTGCTTGCAGTTTGTGGCTCCTTTAAGCTTCTACTTCCCCATTCTTATGCGACAGCTAGTCCCACACTAAACACTATTAATTCTGCCTCAAGTGTGAACGTTATATGCCTACAAATAAGTTTGTGTGGCACGTTAAGAGGTGGTTTGTCTAGCAGAGAGAACCTTAATTCTTCCTCCGTCATGACTTTTTTTTTCCTTTTTTCCTCCGTCATGACTTTTGAGTTCTTGAAACTAACCTCATCCTTATAACCTAGTCATTTATAAATCTCAGCTTGTCCATAAAATTGACTTCAGCCAAGCACATCTCTACCTCTTCACCTTTGAAGGGATATTCCCTAATCCAATTAAGAAAACCTCTTTTACTTATAATTATGAGGGAAACCAATCTCCTAAGCTCAAAAATTAAAGACCTCTTCACCTCATAAACAAAACCTTGCCATCTTATGAGGGAAATTTACCTTATAAGGGTGACATACACTGTAAGGACAGACTCCCTCTATGAGGAAAACTTCAGCTCATATGTGAGATACCTTCACCTATAAGGAACATTCTCACCTTAAGGGAACCTACTCAACTTATAAGGAAGGCCTCTTCACATGCTAAGTGAACCTACTCAACTTATAAGGAAGGTCTCTTCACCTTATAAGGAAGAATATTTAAAGAACTCATATCCTCCTTTTATTCTATGAATTATCTTCACACTTTCATCTTATAAGCCTCACCTGAATTCAAATTTCATTATAGTTACTAACATCAAGAAGTAATGTGACCTTTGCTTGTTCATATGGAGTGTTCTTAGTTCATGTAAATTGCTCCCAATTTATACAAAATATAACCCAGCTTATACAATGTGTCCCGAGCTCATATAAAATGCATTGAGTCTTTTGTTTCTTCATCCAATTTACTCGCTTTCAATTCTTTTCCGTCGGCATCCCTAGGCATCTCAAATTCATTTTTTATAATAAGCATTATATGAAATTTAAAGAATACCTCCATTGCTTCTACATAAATAATTTGCATTCAAATTTTAGTGGATGGATGCTTGAGCTAGCCATCGCCTCTTCATGCTTTCTCGATGATTAGTTCGTAGAAGAGAGACCTAGCCATTTCTCCTTGTGAGGTTAGCATATAGGAGAATGAAAAAAAGGGCAGCCCGCTGCATGAAATGGTCCCGAGGAAGGGTGTATTGTATGCAGCTTTACCCGATTTTGTAAGAGGATGTTTCTGAGACTTGAACCCGACCTTTAGGACAACAATCGTAGCGCCGATGAAAATGAAAGCTAAAAGAAATTACCAAGCTAACACGTGCTACGTAGTTTGACAACCCTCAAGGTTCCTACTCCACGGCCTATAATTCTTTGATAGATCACACTCCCAAAAGCCCTTTATATTTCCTCCTCGGCAAATTGTGGAGGTGGAGAACTTCAATGGAGTACAAGGATACTTACAAATGAAGAAGAGAAAGAATTACAATGAGCCTTGTAGATTACAAGAGTATATCTGTAACCATTAGTTTACAAATCCTCTTCGCCCTTCTTATAGCCATCCAATCTCAGCAGCTAGGCTCTAGTGTTCTACGGTGTTGTTAGTTGACTAATGTTCTGTAGTTGTTATCAAATCTTACTATTATCGCACAGTTCAACGATTCTCTAGCTTTTATACTGTAGGATTTGTCAGCCTAAGTCAGCTACCCAGTTAACTCGGCCACCATCAGATGTTAATTGTCAGTCTACTAAACCAAACCACAAGCCTCGAGCTGCCCCAAATTGTTTTTTGGGGTTTAAGGTTTTATCAATAAGACCGTTTAAGTCGCTCATTAATCGTCGATTTATTTCAGTCTTATAACTAGGCTGATGAATTTTTTTTTTTAAGTTTTATCAATAAGAACTCTTTTAGTCTCACTATATCGTCTTCATTTCGCCTAGGCTGAGATCTACCTTCTTCTCTTGAGTTCAAGTCTCTCAACATTCAACATACAAAGAGTTTACCTCCTATGTAGCTTCTCCACCATAAGGCCGTCTCCCATTAGGCTTCTTGTCCTTTGAATACACCTGAGCCCTCGGCTTCACATGTCATCCTTCACGCTTCGTCTACATAGTTCACCTCCTAAGCATACCCACACTCTGATACTTTCATCCTATGGCCCTTTGGATGCCCCATGCGATCCTTCTCTAATCTCCTGGACCTTAAGCCATCATGTATCCATCGACCTTGACCGTGCCAAGTCATCACTATGTATATTTCTCAATGTCTTGCATGACTCAAATACACATATCAACTTAATTTAAATTCTTTATACAAATATCATAACCTATGATCAATTCTAGTCATCTAAGGGCAGATTCCGCTGACGTTTACATTTTTAATAATGAAAGTCTCTTGCGTCCACAAACTCCAATATTGTAGAATTTTAAAGCAAAATATGCCCCTTGGTTTATAAGGGACCCGGGAAAGACTTCTGTTCTCTCATTTCTCATTGCAACATTCTGCATTATGCGTTAATTATTATGAAAAGAAAGAAGTATACAATTTATAAATGCATAAATGTGTAAGTGAAAAATTAAAATATAATTGATTGTAAAAATAGGAGATTAAATTAATTATCAAATATAAACAGAAGAATTAATTATTAAGTAAAATAATTAATTGTAATAAAAAGTTAATTATTAATTAATTTAATTAAATTGTCAAAATAGTATTTGCATAGTATCGAAACTTTGCAATGTAATTAATTAGGGAGGATCAATTGTGGACTTTCTGGCTTTGATGTGATTATCTAAGCATTTTAAAATTTTGGTAGAAATCTTGAACATCTGATAGAATATTAATGGTTAATCATCAATTTTCCAATATCAGCTAGCTATTGGAGTGGCGTTGCCAATATGGACTGAGGATAGGTGGCTGTTTTGTGTGTGAGATAATGATGGTTTTGGATGACATATACAACACAGGTTTAGCTCGTTCATGTCGACCACTCGACCTAAGTTCAGAATTTATCCCTTATTAGAATAATACATATTTGCCACCTGTATGAAATTTAGTCCATGGTTTAAGGTGTTGTGCTTGATCTTTTAATGTTGTTTTTAAGCTTTGTATCTGCAATGCTTCTATGTTCTCTAACTAATTTAGATGAACATTCTTTTCAGGGAGAATAGTTGGATAAGGAACTACTATTTTCTATGCTAATTAATTCTTTCCTCTTTGTTCATATCTCTTTCTCCTCTGTAATACTATCTTTTTCTCAATATTTTTGTATTGCTGCTTAAACTTAACTTCTTTCAAATTTACAATTGGAATTTTCATGTTTGATCTGCAAACTATACTTATCATATTTGCTTTGTTTATTTCAATATACTCAGCTCTCAATATTAACTGTTTAATTGATTGCAATGGGATTTCAATTTTCTGGTGCATTATATATTCATCAACCATCAAAGCACATTTTTGCTTAAAATCGATGGTTTCTTAGGTCAATCACTGTTCTATGCCGTTATTCAATTTTCAATTCCATTGCTACCTTGTTTAAAAAATATAGATGTGCTTCTTTGCTACTGCAACTTAAGTTGGTAATATATGATATTCTTCATTTATACGACATTAATTGTCATAACTCATTTCCAGAGTGCAGTAACTTGCTTGTGTTTCACACCTGATTCAGAGAAGATAATTACAGCTTCTAAAGACGGTTCTGTGCGAATTTGGAATATTAATGGTATGTGTAGTGAAATTTCCTTTTTTTTTTTTTTGTGAATTTTCATTCAAAAAATGGATTCATGATAACATTATGTCCTAACAAATTGCTCAATACCTGCTCTTTCTATTCTGAAGCATTGTTACATCTGATCTACCTACTTCATGGCTTTTTTTTTAAAAAATAAGAAACCCTTTTTGTTTTCTTCTAGACACTTAATTATCTGCAATTGCTTTGCTTTTCAATTTTGGATATTTGTTTTTCTTGAGAACATCCATGTCATTGTACTTAACATCCTCATTTAAAATTGAGTAATTTTTATTGATATCAGTTAAACTAGAAGCTTTGGTGGTGGTCCTTATGCAAACATGTATAATTGGGCTTAGATTAGCTCATATACTTCTTTTTGTTGTATTCCTCGGATAGGCTGTATGTATCTTGGGCTTCATTTGTCATGGTTTAATGATTTGCATGGATTTGTTCTTCTGACTGTCTTTTGCATCTGATGGGTTCATTCTTCAGTCCGTTATCATCTTGATGAGGATCCAAAGACCTTGAGGGTGTTTCCAATTCCACTTCATGATTCCAAAGGATTAGTTTCTAACTACGACCATATCAGTGTCTCACCTGATGGAATAATTTTGGCAACGGCTAGTGGGTCTACTTTGCAATGGCTATGTGCTGAGACTGGAAAAGTTCTGGATACAGCTGATAAAGCACATGACGGTATGTGAATTATCTAATCCTATGTACGTTTACGAAT
The DNA here is from genome assembly GCA_024364735.1 of Boesenbergia rotunda. Lineage (NCBI taxonomy): Eukaryota > Viridiplantae > Streptophyta > Magnoliopsida > Zingiberales > Zingiberaceae > Boesenbergia > Boesenbergia rotunda. Next base: position 674,385 of record JAGFNQ010009586.1, read on the forward strand.
ACTTTGTCTGTGCAACTATATCTCCTTTTTCATTGATGGTCAAGATTACTAAGTTGGATAATGCATGTTGAGATTTCTCAGTGGAATGCATACCACATGCTTGCATTTCCTCATCCACAGTTAGTTATTTGACTGCCTTTGGGGAATCAGTTCATGAACAGTCAAATGCATATTTCAAAAGGTCAATGCATCTTTTTGCAGTTCATGCACATGCTATTATAGCCCAGTAAGTGCTGCTGTCATTTATTCCATGGTTGGCAAATTTGGACGATCTCGATGTTGGTTTGAAATCTCATACCATGCTATGGAGCATTGTCAAAATATATCATTCTAATAAATTACATAAACTCGACACTACTCTGCTTGGCACAAGGAATCTGCCCTATGTTGCCATGTCAATTATGTTGTTGAATATCGTGTCGGATTACATGTGACACCCCTTGGCATGCTACAACAAGTCAAAATGAATTGAAAATTGTTTATTATTTTTTAGTTTGAACACAATGTGACAACTATATTATTTTAGATGGAACATAAAGTTCAAATTTAGGTATATAATTATTTCTCTTTTTTTTCCATTAGTTTTCGCCTTTCATGAGGGGGGTTTTGATGCAATGGTAAAGTTGTTGCCGTGTGAGCTAGAGGTCACAGGTTTGAGGCTTAGAAACAATTTTTGACAAAATAGGATAAGATTGTGTACAATAGACCTTTCCTTGGGACCCGCATTGGCAGGAGCTACTGGATGCCCTTTTATTTCTTTTCGTCTTTCATCTCTAATTTCCATCGACACTATTTGTTGAAACAACGATACAATATCATTCCAGTCAAAGATCAAAACTCTAATGTGGCTATAGATTTTGATGCTTGATCTCGATACAAATTGTTCAAGTTGTATCTAGGTAGTGTTGACCAATATGATTCCTAGAGATGCCACCAAATATCTTGCTAAGAATCCATCAATTTACTACGGTGAAATTTCATCAAATCTCGAATATTCAAGTTTACTATGGTGATATGTCGATGTAAATAAAATAAAAAATAAAAAATCAACCAAATTGAGGAATGTGGCATATGATGGTCTCTAAGTAGGGATTAAGCTATGGTGTGTAGCGATTTGTGAGATGGGTCGAGGAGGTTTGGACTACAACCAGTGGTGATTTGCGAGAGGTTGACAACTTCGATTCTACGAGGTGCCATCTAATTATATAAACCACTATTTAATTAACTAAACTAATTAAATAAAATTAAATTAAATTCATAATTAAAATTTAATAAATTTGTAAATAAATTTAAATTATTTAATTTAATTTAATGAGATTTAGTTTAAGTCAAATCAGAATTTAATTTAATTCAATAAGTCAATTAATTTAATTTTACTATAAATTAATTTGGTTAATTTAATTTCATTCAGTTAATTAAATTATTTAACAACTTGTCATTTAAAAGATTAATTAAGAAGCTGCATTGCCCTTTTACAAGTTTGCAAAACCATAGTCTTGATTACAAAATGAGGTAAGATTTACTTTTGAGATTCTAAAGATAGCTTTACTTTTACCTATCTAATGTGGCATTCACATTTATTTTTTCTAAAATTTTAAAATATCTTCTTTTATGTTATTATTAAATATTGTTTGTTTTTTTGTTTCCATACATATACACATATATTTATCTTTTTTGATTCGGTTGATCCCACTAATTCAATACGGCCAATACCTAACCTTTTATGCTTCCAATGCTAATTGACAATCATGATTTATACTAGGTGATGACTTTCATATGCATCATTCAGTGAGCAATTTCCATATCATTTCCAAATCTTTGCTTTGAATAACATGGCCAGTGTATCCTACGTTCAATATTCGTCTGCTTGATCAACTGTCTGTTTATAAACATGGAAAATGTGTATCCTGCATGTTAGAGCTTCAGTAGCTAATGGAGCTGTAAGATTATAATGGATTTCTAAGTCTATGCTTCTAACAACTTGGTCAGTGAATCCCATGTTCAACAAAATATTCTTCTGTTTGTCAGCTTATGTATGTGGAAAATGAATCAGAGTATACTGCATCTTGGAGCTTGAGTAGCAAATTGATCTTTACAGACTCTATTTCATTAGGAAATCATATGATCACTCTAAGTCCACAAATGCAAACAACAGATAACTTTCCATGTGAATTTGAAGTCCTTTAACCTTTCAATATACTTAGAATAATTGTACTAATGATATTGGCAATGAGCTACTTGGCCTATTGAATATGCCTAGGTTCCTACGTTTTTTAGGTGTCATTTCATGCACTAATTGCCTGTTATTATCCGGCAAGAGTAGTTTAATTTCAAGTTCTCTTATATGCAATTACATGCCTTGTTTTTTCATGAGTCAGTTGTGGGGAAAATGCAAATAATGTAAGTAAATTTCGCATCTTCTTGACCTTGTTTCTTGTCCTCAAGTCTGGCAACCATAAAAAATAGCTTACCTCAGGTGCACTCTAGATGGTTGTAGTTTTTTGAAAGTTGCGATAGATGGTTAAATTTATAAGGCTAACCAATGTCAGCAAAGTTCCATCTTGTGATGAAATCTTATCAATCAGTAAATTCTTGTTAGAGGAAATTTTATTCAGTGTTACCATTTTACCCTTGACTTTCAAACCCTCATTGAAATGCCCCCTTGTCCGTCAACAACTAATAGAGAGTTGGCGTACACCGTATGCGATAGGGAGGTAAATAGGCAGGTGAGAAAGCCCTTTCCAAGGATTAGGTTTATTTTCTTTGTTAGAAACAAACCACGTTGGGTTTGTTGCATCCTCATTTGTTGACAGTGAAGTTTTGCCAATGGTCCTCAGATAAGGCTTTTAAGAAATATGTATAGGTGTTTGTCCCCATCTTTTATATCTTCATTTATCTTCCTCGAATGTAGGAATGTAAAATCCAACTTTTTTCATATTCTATTATAAAGAATCTTAGTGGTGGAACAAGGAAGAACAAGAGAAAGTGATGGAAAAATAAACAACCTATAAGTTATTGTACAGTTGTGAGAATGAAAAAAATTTGTAGTACCTAAGAAAAAAAAGCAGTAAAGCATTGAGTGAAGCCAACAATGAAGCTTTCAAACACTTGTATCGATAGTTTGATACAAAAGAAGGGGAAAGAAACATTTATAGAATAGCTAAAGTGAGAGAGAGGAAAATAAGAGATCTTATCCAAATAAGATGTATTAAAGATGAATCTAGTAGGGTACAAGTGAAGGATGAGAAAATAAAGTAGCGATGAAATTAACATTTTTATTAACTTTTTAATGAAAATTCAGAGATCAACTTAGCTTAGAAAATTTAAATAGATGAGAGGAGTTTAAAATTTTAAAATTTATTAGAATTTTAATTTTAGAAGTATAACATGTGTTAAATGGTATGCAAAATGGGAAAGCGATGGGATCACATGATATTTCAATAGAAGTGTATAGGAGAAAAGGATATTGAATGACTTACAAAGTTATTTAACTTAATATTGAAAACCAAGAAAATGTCTGAGAAGTATAGGGTAAGTACTCTAGTCCCTTGTATAAAAATAAAAGAGACGTATGAAATTGTGTGAATTATAGGGGCATTAAGCTAATAAATCTTGGTATGAAATTTTGAAAAAGAGTGATTTAAAAAAGATTAGGGCAGGAGACTAAGGTGAAAATGAAAACCAATTGGATTCATGTCTAGAAGGTCGATGATAGAATCTATACATCTTCTCATACGTTTGATTGAAAATTATCGTGAAATTTTAAGACTTGCTTATGATATTATTGATCTAGAAAAAGCTTATAACAATGTCCGAGGAAAATTATTAGGAGAATTCTAGAAAAGAAAGGTGTTAGTGTAACGTATATTGAAAAATTAAGGGTATAAATGAGGATATAATGATAAAAGTGAATACTCTAAATGGATTAATCGAAGTGTTTCCTATAATGATAGGATTACATCAAGGATTAATATTAAATATTTATCTTTTTATACTAATCATGGATGAACTCATTGGATACATCTAAGATATGTTACCATGGTACACGTTGTTTGTAGAAGATATTATTTTGGTAGATGAAACATGTGAAGGAGTAACTACCAAGTTCGAATCTTGGCGGGAAACACTAGAAGTGCTTTATTTTAGGATTAGTAGAGTAAAAATATAATATATGAAATTTAAATTTAGCAATATTAAACGTAGCAATACAATTGTTAAGATAGAAGATAACGAGTTACCTTTAATTGATAGCTTTAAATATCTAGGATCTTTTTTGCAAAAGAATGGAGTGGTTGATAGTGATGTTTTACTTAGAATGCAAGTAGGATGATTGAAATGGAAGAGCATGTCAAGTGTTGTTTGTAATAGTAAGGTATCAAGTTTAAAGGGAAGTTTTAAAAACAATGGTTAGACTTGATAGGTTATATGAAGCTGAATGTTGAACTATGAATTAAACATACAAAAAGAAGATTAGAGTCACAGAGCTTAGGATGTTAAGGTGGATGATGGACATGATAAGAAATAAGAATATTAGAGAAAATATGAATTATTGAGGGAAAACTTCGAGAGGTGTGTTTAATATGGTGTGAACATGCACTTAGGTAGGTAATAAATACCCTAGGCAATTTGAGGCCATAGCAAATAGACATATTAATCGAGGAAGAAGAGGGAGATCAAAGAAGACTTGTTAGCAATGATAAAACATGAAAAATTCATTTAATAGGGGATAAGCCGTGTAGGAGGATTCATATAAATAATCTCACCTAGTGCGATTAACGTTTAGTTGTCGTTGTTATTTAAAATATTGATTCACTCTAAATCTTTACATAACTATTAATACCGAATGAGTAATCTAAATCAATTTTTTAATATAAATTATGCTAATTTAATTGTATATTAGCGTCTGATATGCAAGTAAGCAGGTATGGGGTATACATTATAAAAGTACAAAGTTGAAACATCCAAGACAACAAATAAATGAAAGGTAAAGCAGTTTATTGATGGTCATCACTGAAAAGTAAATCAAAGTTTCCATTTTAATTTATAAAAAACAAACACTTCCCATATTAATCCTCCCATAAGAACCCCACTTATGAACATGAAAAGAATATCAATTATTCAACCCCCAATATTTTACTTCATTTTAAAACCCATTTCACTGTTTTAAATATTATTTTAATCTCTTTTTCAAAAAGAATTATGGATCATTTATACAATCCATTTTGTATTTTTTATTCATGTACAATGTACAAGAGAACATGTATAGAAGTCAAAAATAGATTTATCCATTTCAATGTACAACAAAAGATCCAATTGTCTAAAAATCAATGTGCTCCACTAGAATGAGTATCTACAAATACAATATGAAAAATAAAAAAACTCTAAATAAATCTCTAATAATGATAATATTATTAAATCTAGAAATTAACTAGAATTCAATGTTGATGGATCTAATCTTGATCCCACTACCTTGACTACAAAATTGACATCTACTACTGTTAAATAACAATTTGTTTTCTTATCTTAAACTAGATACAACAACTTAAAATAATAATATAATAAAATAGAATATTTACCTCATAAGTTTTCCACAATTGACGAAACAAGGTAGGTGTTTCACTAATATGAAACACTTGAGTCAATCAAACCTGAATAACAAGTGGTGATTAGTCCAAAATAACCAATTATTCTCCAATAGCAACCATACAATTTATTCATAAAATTCTTACCTTTATTTTGGCTGACATGTGAGCAATAACCTCATTAGGGAAGCAGAGAAACTTAGAAAACAAGGAGTATTGGTGTTCCTTCTTGGTTTGGCCGTTGGGAAAGAGAGGAGAGAGAGAGAGTGCAGGAAGGGTTGTCAATGGAAAGAAGGCGACTGATAGAGAAAATGGTTGGTCTTGGTGTGATGGCTGGTGTCATTTAGGGAAGAAGGAGACGTTGATAGGAGAGAATAAGGGAGATGGTGTATGGGTGAGGACACATGGAATGAGGAGAGAACAACGTGAGTGGGAGAAAGAAAAGATTGAATAGTCTCTAACTCAAAAACATTTTTTGATTCATCCCAGCTTGACTAAAAAATTTGGTATGACCATAAACTGGTCAAAACAAATCCAAATCAACCTCGGTTCGAACCCACGCTATCCAAATCAAGGAACGAAGTTTCGTTCCGTGCCGGGCGGCACGGGCGGATTTTACCGTTCCGCCGGCGTACCGAAACCGGCACCATAAGCCCCGTGATTTCGTGTGTCGTCACGCGGAGAGGGACGCTTCGCGGGACAGCTCTGGCACCGACGGAAGAGTCGCGAGCGTCTTGGAGGCACCTCCGACGTCTGCCCATCTCGCAAAAATATCACGACGCGCAGTCGTGACGTTGCAGGCGGCGTCGAAGGCGTTACGGGACTCTTTCGGATCCGCCGGAAGCGTCGCCGGAAGCCTCTGGCGTTGCTGGAAGCGCCGCTGGATGACGCCGGAGCCGTCGGACGCCTTGCGACACCTCCGCATCAGGTGATGTACGCTAGGGCGTGCGGCGGGCTTGCGGCGGCTTACGGCGGAGATAAAACTCAAATATTTTATTTAAATTCAACATTTCCTTATTTAAATGTTTTGTATTTTATTTAAATTCAACATTTCCTCATTTAAATAAATGTTTTGTATTTTATTTAAATTCAACATTTTCTCATTTAAATGTTTTGTCCATATAAAATATATTTTAAATTAAAAATTAAATAAATTGTATTAATTAATATTCTGAAAATTATTTTTTTTTCTATTTTAAATATTATTTAAAAATTCCTTTTTTAAAAAAATCTAATAAATCATATTTATATTTTGAAATTTTTTTATAATTTTGTTTTTTATAGTTTTATTATTTAATTAATATTCTGTAATTTTTTATCATTTTAAATATATATTGTTTAAATTGATAATTAATTATATAAATATATAATTATTTTATATAATTATTATATATAAGTAGCATTTTGTATTAATTTATATATTTACTATAGATAATATTATATATAAATTAGGATTAATTTATATTATTATTATAGATTTTTTTATCTTAAAATCAAAATTGATTTGAGATTTGGAAGTATGACTATTATCATATTTACATCTCTATTTTATATTATTAATACATATTTTTATTGAAAGTTTTGAGAAAACTATATTGTAAATTACCCTACATTAACATACAATTCATTTTTAAATTATATATATATATATATATATATATATATATATATATATATCGAAACCGTATCGGCACGACACGATACGATACCAAAACTGTATCGTTCCGGTCTGGGACCGAAATTTCGGCACGGGTCGAAATTTTAAACCTTGATCCAAATCATCACCCCTACCCAACGCGTTTAATCCAAACCCAATTTTTCGACTTCAGCCACATGAATTAAACTTCATTCATACTGCTGGTTACCATGGACGCATGCTAGCATCTCATCGGTTCATAAGGATAGTGGGATTGCTTTCTACACATCAACTACGCCCCTTTGAATCAAGTTCTACAAGCAGTTTTGTAAAATTTGATACTGGGTTTGTTTCTGCACATCAACTACTCCCTTTCGAATCAAGTTCTACAAGCATTTTTGTAAAATTTGATACGAAATATATTTTTATCTTCATTATCACTCTCAGACCCTTCCCCCAGACATTCTCTTTTTCTTATCTCCCCCACTTTAACCCTAAACCCTAAACCATGTGGAGCCTTGCCATTAGCTGGGCATCTACTTTAAGGTCTAAGAGAGGGCTAGGGGCAAAGCTGTAGGGAATTCACAACTTACTGCATTAATCAAAACAATTTTGGGGTGGCTCTAGGTGACAACTTGTCGCTATCTCCACCTTGGTCATCCTGTCTCATGCCCTTGGCCCTTTTTTCCATTTGTTCTCTGCCAAAGATATCTCGCAAGTTTCTTGTGAAGCCAACTCGGTTCGGATTTCCACCTAACCCAAACCTAATTTACTTCGGCCAATTCAGGTCTACTTTGATTGAGCTCCTCGTAGTTTGGTTGAACTGACCCAACCCCTGTTCCCAATCTGACCAATCTCTTTTTACCTCGGTTTACTCAAGTTAACTTCTTCAATTAAGCCTGATCTTTGTGTAGCAAGTAGACCTGTGCATCTTCTGTGATTTGCCAGTAACAATACTACAATAGGCATGACACTGATATATCATGTTAGTTAGCTAATTAATTTTGTCCTAGTGCATCTTAGTGCAATAAATTATGCTGCCTTAATAATTGGCTTATTTTTGCCGCCTTCAGGTCAGATTACTGGAATTGCTTGGGCTGCTCAATCAGTTCCTGTGGGTAAGAATCTGTGGATTACTTTTCGATTCATGATTTCCATCTGTACTATATTTTCACAACTTATGCTTGTTGTCTAATGATCAATTGGGCTTGGGATTTTTCATTGTGCAAGCCTAATGTAGTTGTTAAGTATAATATCTGCAATCACAGAACTTAATCGTTCTGATTATCTGCAACCTATTAAGTTACAAGGGATTCCATTGTAATTAATGTGAGCTGGGCAGTCACGATATCATTTCTGATAAATGTGAGATCAGATTCTTATATGACCATTGAATGTGTAGAGTGGTGCTTATCATGCCAAGCATTCTCTAGTTTTTTCTTTTCAACTGATTGGTCCTTTTCTTTTCAGGGGGGACACCTGAGTTGGTCTTGTCTACATCTGGTTCTGACAAAAAGGTCAAACTGTGGTTAGCTCCGAAGATCCATCATGATTAAGTTGACAAGGAAGTATAAATTGAGAACAGTAGGGTCTTCCAACCATCATCGCCATTGAAATGCTTCATTCATAACTTGTGTAGTCATGATGAGCACAAAAAGAGAACATTCAACCGCTTTTGAGAAAGGCGTTGCTGTTGTCTGCTTACAATTTTGTTGTTTGATGTCAATCGTTCTATATTTTGACACATAAACTGGTTCAGAGTTATCATGAGATTGTCTGTTTCAACTAGCAAAACATTAAAAGTGCTACTGTTACACCTACATGCTTCACAAGTTCAGTTTGCAGGTTTATGATACAACGTGGCATTTGAGAATTTTATTTGATTTTAACATTTAGGGAGAGTGATAGTACGTCTTCTTGAGAATTTTTAAATCAAAAATATCTTTTTCTTTAATCTTTAAGAAGGCCAGGCCCCCTTTATTTTTCTAAAATGTTAAAAGGATGCATTCTAACATTTTTAAAAATTTTTTTTGATAAATAAAATAAATTTGACCTGTGCAGGTCTCTCGCACTTGTGGCCTTTTCATACATTCTAACGCACATTTATTATTAACCTATCGCTGCACCATAGTCCCGGAAGCATCATTAACCTATTTAAAACTATTAAATAGGTGCTCAATCACTCTAAGGCGGCTAAGCAATTTCACATAGCATTTTTATTGGCGATCGATAAACCGCTTTCTTTCATGGTAAATTGTTTTTAGCTAGCGGAAATTGTCGATCAAACTGTTGACAGGTGATTGATAAGTCAATATGCTAAGTTTATCAAGAAGGATAAATTGTGGATTGGTCGATCGTATAAGTTGGTTTGGTCGATCAAAAAGGTTCTACAAAAAGAGTTTCAAAGTAGAGGTTCAGAAAAACAATTCAAGCAAATCATAAGTATTTAAGCAACCAAAGTTCTGCTCTTCTGTGTTCAAGTCCACTCCGACATACTTCATGGAGCTCAGGTCTTTATATGTCGGTAACTTTGGATTTTTATTGTATTATTTTGTATAGCATTTCATTTCTAAGAGTCAAAGTAAAGTGTTATTTTAATCTTTCCGTTGCAAGATGTTTCTTCGCTTTGAAAAGGATTTCAAAAGGAAAATTTTTAAATGTGCCTTCTCGGGAAGGGATTCACTTGACGGACTATAAGTCTTGCAGTAGCAATTCTAGAGAAATGTGAACCAAGTAAAAACAACTATATCACTTGCTCGTTTCTATTCCGTTGTGTTCTGTTTTGAAAAATAAAGAAAAAAAAAAGTTTTAAAAAGGCAAGCAATATTCACACTCTCTATCACTATTTTCGATCCTACAAACCTATATCAACAAAATTTTGAAGGATTTTGGATAAAAAAATGTTTACCAAGTATAGCTCACATTGTGAACAATGACAAATTAGATTTGAATCAACGCTCTAAATAATAAAGAACATTCAATGTACTTTTGCCTCCGGAAGATTAATGTTTGCTTAGGTCTGCACAAGATGTGATATTACATTTGTGATTATGATAGAGAGATATCAAAGCAATCCTAGGGGCCAAAAACTACATGCTTATGTACAAACAGGCTAAAAATTTAGAAGTATAAAGGTCTTCCAATTGAGACTTTACTTCAGTTGTATTGGTTCTTTAAAATCAATATTTGGATACATATTTTGTCAGCTGAAGAAGAAGTATCTTGGAAAAGTACGAAGCAGACATTGGTTGCTACTTTCATTATGGAGGTGAGTTCGTATTTTGTTGTGCTCGCATGGTGTATAGTAGAGGAGTTTCATTTCAGGGATTAGAATTGTGGATTATATCTCTAAGCCATTAAGGATATATTGTGACCATTTAGCAGTTATTTTTATTGCTAAAAACAGCTAAAGTGGTAGTTTAAGCAAGGACATCCATATTAAGCACTAGTCATAAGAGAACGTGTTAAAAATAAGACAATGATTATCGAACATATTAACACTGAATTGATGATTGCAGCAATCCTTTGACTAAAGGCATGCTGCCATTGAAATTAAAAAATCATGTAGGAAAAAATGTGACTTGATTTCTTCATGTAATTTGTTATTAGAACAATTTTTGGAACTCCATATATGTTAAGATACTTTATCATTTTGTTTGATTTGTGTACACGTTCGTTAATTTGAGAAATATCGATAAATTTGGACCTTAAATAAACATAGGATTTATTCATTAAGTTATGTTGGGTTGAGTATATGGTACATTGTGATATATGAGAGATAATACCTATTTTTGGAAGATCTATCACCACGATTCATGTATTTTGTTTACTCCAATGATGAGATATATGATCAAGTGGAAGAATATTAGATAAATATTTTATTATTTCAAATATTATCATGTAATGGTCATATAAATCAAAATATGGATGAGATTTTGGTATGTGATCAATTTTATTGGCCTAGTAAATATTTGGATATTCTAAATATTACCATAGAGTGGGTCATATATTTGTTAAAAATTTAATTATGCATAATTAAGTAAAAATATTATTTTGATATGCATAATTATAATTTTTAAAAAATGGATAACATCTCATCTTGATTGATAACATCTCATCATGATTTCCCTTTGAAATAAAAAAAATTGCATCATGATTTGTCATAATCTTTTACACACCTTTAGGAATTGTTACACCATTTATAGTGAAGTTTGGTGTGATTAGAAGGTTCTCAAAGATGCTAACGAATTTTAGAGTTTTATTCAAGCCATGCAAAGATATAAATGGTTATAGATATTATTCAATTTTTTTTAGGATTCAATTATTCAATCATGCATGTTTATTGAGTTAAAAAAACATGATTTTAAGCAATCAGTTATTTAATATTATGTTAATTTGTTGAGTTTATGTAAAATATAATAATTAATTTTTCAAAATTACGAATTCGATAATATTTAGATAATATTTAAATCAATCTAGCTTAAATTAAACCTAATCAAATTCAAGCTCATAAAAATGAAATACAAATTCATAAAAAGAAACGAAACTAAACTTCAACAACTATTTCAATGATTTGGTTTATTTCAGACTTGATTTGGCTTGACTTGACTTAGTTAACTAATCAAATAAGGTGATAAAAAATGATTCGCTCGTCCTAGTGCCACTGTCAATCGGTCCCAGGATCAACATGGAGGAGATAAATCATGGAGGCTACTAGTTCGGATGTTGTAGCTAGCGCGCGAGGAATGTGGAAATATTGACTTTGTTAGTTTTTGTTAACTTATCAAACAAACTTGAATAATATAAAACTTGATTCAATTTTGCTCATTTACAATCCTACAAAATTGTTAAATAACTCATGAATTAGCTGCAGTAGATTATGAATTGCTAAAATATAATTCCCTGAATTCGTCAAGTTGGCCTTTAGTCTTTCATTTTTTCCTAGAAAAATGTACTGATAACCCGTGTATAAATCCATAATAGAATTTCATTTATGGGAAGAAAAAAAAAGATCGTGTGGTGAGCAAATTACAAATGAAATGATGTCTTGCTACAATGTAGTCAAAAGAGGTCTCAATACAATGGTTTGATTAGAGAAATATTTGAGTTCCATTGAGTTACTATGTAGGTCAACCAATTGTTAGGAAGAAGTTTGGTCGGATGGACCTCATTTCTCTTTTAGGAGTTTGTTTGAGTTACTATATAGTGTCTTTTTGAGGTAGAGAATTTTGATATTTAAGATGTAGAATTTTAAGAGTCGAGGTAGATACTTTTGACTACATGTCATGACACAAGAAAAGGAAGAATACGAGTTTAGTTTTGTAAACTTAATTATTTGATATTAGATTTCAGACTGAGATTATGAATTAATGAAAAATTATTGAGGTAAAGAATTTATTACTTGATCAAATAAGAGATCTATCACGACCATTTCAATTCCTTATCCAGCAAATAAAAAAGTATAAACTTGAAGAGATGTTGGTGATGAAGACAATAATGATGAAGTTTTGACCAAAAATTTATAATGTCTAGATCTCAAACTTAGATGCTCTGGGATATCCAAACCCTAAACACAAACAAAGGCCAATAGATAAAGGTAAAAAAAAATTCACATAATTTCTACTAAATAGTAAATAGAAAGGGAAAGTAAAAAACTTCAGATTTCAAGAGAAAGGATTGATTGGGAATTGATCAAAATACACTTAATATAATTAATGAGCAAGAACATAATGAGAGTTATGAAACATCATAACATTTTGACATTGTAGTTTGATGAGAAGCTTGAAATGATAATATCAAACAAGAATGCAAGCTTAGGAGATTTTGGTGAGGAAGATGACAGTGATGAAACTTTTGACTAAGAATTTCTATTGTCTACGATGAAGGGATAATAGCTCTAATAGTGGGTTACCTTCAGGCCAACTCAACAATGTTGGGTCATTGAGATGCTAGAGAGGGGTGAATTGTTTCGTTGAGTAGAGTATGCAACATAAATAAACAACAAGCGAAAATCGGCCACACCATAGACACATAGGAATTTTACTTAGTTCATAGCCCCCTAGAGTTGTTAATAAAAGTCCTAGTTCTTAATGATACCACCACTATTTTTTTCCTTGTCGGACAACTTTCGAAGGTAGAGAAATCTCTTACAAAAATTATTTCTTATAAGGTAGAGAAAAAATATAATAAAGGGAAGTATAGGAGAAGAAAAGCTCATAGAAAACTTGTTTCTCCTTCTAACTTCATAGATGAATTTTAGGTGAATGGGGACGGTTCTGTTGGTGTAATTTTTAGTAAGTCAAGATTGACCTAGTTTGGCTAAGCTTAGGTGAGCTTGAGTTTCAATGTTTGACAATGATGCGTGGACATTGTGTGTGACGAGTTAGGTAAGTCAAGGTTACTAGTGAAGATCTAACTATGGTTAGGTAAAGGGAAGTCCTAGTGAACTAGACAAACCTAGTTGGGAATTATATGAAATCCAAGTGGATCGGGGAGATCACACGTTGGCAAAATGAAGTCCTAGTGGGACAGGTGAAGTCTAATTGGATTTGGGAGATCGCACGTTAGCAAGGTGAAAGTCTACCGAGAGACTAGACCTAACTGTGGTTAGGTAAGGTGCAGTTCTAGTGGGACTAGACAGACTTAGTTGGGAACTAGGTGAAGTCCAAAGTGGGTTAGCTGGAATCTAAACACTTGGCACGAGAGAAGACCTAGTTGGGAACTAGGCAACGAAAAATCCTAATAGGTCACAATTGACCGATGGTTGGGCAAAGGGAACCCTAGACTTGGTTTAGGCAAGTTAGGGCATGGTCAATCAATAAGGTAATCAATTTGCTCAATCTAATCGATCAGGTGATCAATTGGAGTACTGTTTCTCGCGAGAAATAGAATGACCCGTAATCGATTCGGTAATAAATTAAGAGCAACACCAATCGATCAAGTGATCGATTGGTAGGCTTCTGTCATGAGAACAAAACTAGCCTTAATCGATCAAGTGATCGATTAAGGATGCTTTTAATTAATTGGGTGATCAATTAAGGGAATATCGTGAAGAGCACATTAAGGTGCTTAATCGATTGGGTGATCGATTAATGCTGTGTTGTGCGAGAGCACAGAAATGTGCTGAATCTTCTTAATTGATTGACTAATCAATTAAGCTTCAAAAACTAGACACGGCTAGATCTGACGTGGTTATCGATTGGGTAATCAATTGGTAAACCTAGGTCGCATGGGTATATAGGATTTTCGTTCAGGTTGAAGCAAGATCTCTTCTCCTCCTTCTTCGCCCGTTCTTGTGAGTTCTTGGGAACAAAGTGTTGCTACATTTCCAAACATCAATGGATGATTCTAATATATAAAAAGCAAGAAAATCAAAGAGAGATTGTTGTTGAAAATCTTGTAAGATTTTATTTATAATTTGCTTGTACAAGGTTTCTTCACCTCCACGAAGGAGTCTTTCATAGTATATGAGAAAGTGAGGAAGAATGAATCCTTGGATTAGTCACCTCAAGGGGGAGGATACCAAGTAAAATCCAAGAGTGTTATCATTGCTCAAGTCTTCCGCGGTGACAAATCTACAACGAGCAAAGAGAAGCTAATCACCCTCCTTGTAGCTCTCTACCGATCCTAACAAGTTCTTCTCGGAGTCTCTATATTTAAACAAAGGTATTTGAAACTCTTATTTGAATGTCCAAATCAAACAAGTTTACTAGATTCTTCAGTTATAAGTTCAGTCAATTGCTTACATAGCTCCAGAGAATTGCTTGTCATATCTGGTGTCAATTTGTCAGGTCAGTGATATTTGAAACTTCGGATCTGCGATTAATGCATGCCTGAAATTGAATATCAGTTGGTTGATGCAAGCCTATCAGTCGACTAGTAGTGTACAATCGTGTAGTTTAGTTGATTGCCAAGGCTTCTGTGCTCTTGAAACTTTGACTAATCGACTGGGACTCGATTACAAGATTTATTGTGCAAACCATAAACTTGGAGTTTAGAGTATCAGTCGATTGCTTTGTTCTTAATTGGTGCCAAAATCATAATTTAATAATTTGAAATATGGTTTGGTTGCATCAATCAATTGCTCATCTCATGTAATTGACTTATTGAAACCCTCACCCAATTTTGTGGTTTAACACTATCGGTCGACTAATTTATCAATTGATGTTGAAAATCCCAATTAGATATGTGGTTTAGCTCAAACAGTCGACTCCTATTCACCTAGTCATTAATTAATGCCAACATAATCTGATTCATGGTTTCCTAGGCCATGACTTCTTCATCCTTTATAGTAGTCAACTGATACTTAGATATCAATCGCCCCCTATACTATTTTTTATCTATCCTAATGGATGAGTCATGACTATCTTCTTTTACTCCCATCCCACATTTACCTTGTGCCAGAAGAACCTCTTGTTCCTTAGACTTCTATGCTTGGAGTTTTCTCATCTTCGGGTTTTCATCACCTAGCATCCGATCACCATATCTGTGATATGCTAGGGCTTCCCTCTTGTTAAGAATCCAACTTCTTGGACTTCATTGCCTTACATCCAATCACCAAACCTTCTAGGAATTCTCATTTTACTAAGAATTTGATCTCCAATCTTCTGGACTTCATCATTTTTGTCAAGTTGACTTTTCCTACACACTTGACAATCATGTAAGACTTCCGAGGGTTGCCTTAACTTAAACACTATCCAACATAAAAACCACATATACACTACACATATGAGGCATGATTGCACCAACAAGCAAGGACTGCCTAACTTAGCATGGGGCTTGGGAAGGTGTTGATGGGCTCCTTAGTCAGAGGGTCGACCTACATAGCTAATCTTATAATACCAGATGTGGATCAAATAGGGTCCCGAGTTCTAAACCCTTGTACCATGTAGCATAGGATAATGGAGGCTGAAAAGATAGGTCAACGAGATTAATAATGGGGGTGTGGGGAAGACATTACTCAGCAACGTGGGGGCGTGTTCTAATGAGTGTGAGGTTTTCTCTCTCCTCACTTCTCTCCCCCTTTATAAAGACCAACCTCTAAAGAGCTCTTGTTTTCCTCCAACTTTTATGATAAATTTGACTTGAGTGTTGGAGGGGCTTCTCCGAGGTCTCCCTCGACTCCTTTTAAACTTGTTGGTGTGAGTACATATATGGTGGTTAATCCATCACCCCACCTTTCCTAACATTGAAGACCCATTGATGCTTACTTGATTAGGCCAACCCAACAAGAAGTCGACCCAACAAGAAATCAACCCCATAACCTTATGGACCCATGAAGCCTAACACATCGACACAACACCAGATCTCATCTAGATCATTTTGTGTCGTTTGTGGAAACCTAAGCTAAGACATAAGATGGGAAACATATGTTGAATTTAAGGAAATTGGAGATTTGCCTCTGAGGGAATAGGTTTGTGGATACCACCAGAAACACTGATACCTTCTAATGGTGGAAGGCCTAAGTTGACTAGTATGTGTCACAATTAAAGAACTCCTCCAGCGGTAGGCTCTCTTGAACTCCCTAATACCATAAGGCCATATAGGGTTTCACATTTTAGGAGGAACAACCCTAAGAATCGACTGTCTATGAACCACCTCGCAAGACCTCTAGAAAACTATGAGCCGCCATCCCTTTCGAGCCATAGACAAGAGAAGGAAATTCGCAATGATACCCCTTTCTTGTCCAACATACTAGTAGAGGAATTGCAAGTAATTTTCGACCTCTAAGATCAATGGGTAAAACACGTCTATGGACCCGAAAGATCACTTGTGCTGATTCAAGAATGCAACCCTCATGCACTACTACTTGGAGTGAAGTATCGTATCTTCCTATTCACCCTGGTAGGGCTAGCCCAGGGATGGTTCAACCAAGTGAAGCTAGGAGCTATTCAAGATGTTTCTCAACCTCCTCTCATTGAAGTAGTAGAAATGGGAGACATTAAAAGAGTATATCCAACACTTCACTCGAGTCATTCTGGAGGTGTCCCACAGATATGGTACTAGCACCTTCTCTATGGTATTATTTGAAGGGGACTTTTTTTTTTATCTCTGGTAAAGAAGCATCCTACCAATTTTGACAATCTCTTAGGGTGAGTAGAGAAGTATATAAATGTAGTGGGGGTGTAGAGGGTGAAAATGAGTGATCATTGTCGGTGCGATCAACCTCTAGTAAAGGTTAAACAAGCTTGTATTGGGTTTAGATGTTTGATTAATTATTTAATAGTTGAGCAAGATATCAAGTAGGTCAAAGTTGATCGGATATTTGACATTTGAGAAATCCTAGTGTGTCATAGTTGACTGGACATTTGATAGTTGAAAGTGCAATAGGGTGTTAACAAGGATAAAGTCAATGTGAGTCATTATTGACTGAACGCATAATGATGAAAGTTCTAATAAGTTATAGACGATCGAATGTTAAGCTTGTGAGTGAATTCTTAAAAGTTCATGGAAAATCGAATATTAGGCATGAGAAGAGTGTTGGTGCAAACAACATTGATAATCATGCATACTTGTATTTTGATGTCTAACAATGGATTTAAAGTTAGACATTATATATTTGATATGGAGTTAAATGTGCAAGTCACTTAAGATTGAAAGTTCTATTGGGTTAGTAAGATTGGACATTAGGAATCAGAAGTCTTAGTGGGCCGGGTCATTAGGACATAATACCAGGCAAGAGAATCTTAGTGGATTAGAAGGACCAGACCAAGCAGAAGGCCAAATCAATTGATCTAGCAGAACACTTGATGGGTCAGTTGGACTAGACATTAAGGAAAGTCCTGGTGGTTCGATTTGACACTAAGTAAAGGAACCAAAAAAGTCTGTTGGATAAGATGTTTGACGAATAAGGTAAGTCCTGGAAAAACTTTTTTGTCTTAGAAGATAGTGAGGATGCGCTCCATTTGAGACAAACCTTAGGTGATGATTCTATTGGAGAAACTAACGGAGGTTCTAAGTCAAGATCAGACAATTCTAGTTGTCTAAATAAGTCATGCATAATTATCTATTTTTAACGCTATTTTGTAAGATTATTATTATGTATATTGTGTTGCATGAGCCCTAAAACCCCTTGATGT
Organism: Boesenbergia rotunda; assembly: GCA_024364735.1. Taxonomy (NCBI): domain Eukaryota; kingdom Viridiplantae; phylum Streptophyta; class Magnoliopsida; order Zingiberales; family Zingiberaceae; genus Boesenbergia; species Boesenbergia rotunda. The sequence goes on from JAGFNQ010009586.1 coordinate 692,681, forward strand.
GCTCTTCACATGCCCAACAAAACAAAGTATGTATCAATTCAAGCACTAGAGTAATTAATTAGATGATGTTTGCATTAAAGTTCCAAATAATCCAATGTTCGGAAAACATGGCAAGTCATGTGAATAAACCGTATGAGTGGATTAAAACATTGAGTATAAGAGTGAAATAATATGTCAAAGATGGTTGTTATCAATAATTGATCGAGTTCTTTTGCTTTTAGTTTTTTGTTACATATCTGTGTTGTTTTAATAAAAGGAAAGAAAAGTTTTAAATAAGCAATATTCACCCACCCTCAATCGTGCTTTCCAATCCTATAATTAATATCAGAGCTGTTAATCTAAGCATGAAATTGTGAACGAATCTACATATTGAAAAACGGTAAACACTTATAGTGGATTCAACGCGTCCTTCGTTGTTTTTCGTGCTTGTCGTCGGAAGAACGATCACCAGTCGGAAAGCTCTTCCCCTCTCGGTATCACGAACCAAATCCCTCGAACGCTTTGGATGTTCACTTCTTGAATTCCAAATGCCTTCACTCACACTTCCTTGAATGAACCCCCTACCCCCCTTCTTATATAGGGGAGCAAAGGGTGTAGAAGGAGTGGAGGGGGAGGGGCATCGAGCCCACTCCCTGCAGCGTGTGCAATAACTGCACACGCTGCAGCGTGTGCAGTTAATAACTGCACACGCTGCCACTTCTTACATCTCCCACTTATACAAGTCAAGTCACATAGACAATATAAGAATCAGGTCACAAAGACCATATAGTCACATAGACTAATAGATCATCCAATTCATACTTTAGGGAAAATGATTCGTGCGACAGCAAGCATACTGAGCAATCATTGCTAAGAAAGTTGTGACACTTAACTTAGCTGCTCTCTGAGCGATCAATACCAAGAAAGTTATTACACTTTACTTAGTCGCTCTATCACATGAATCAGAGACATCAATCACTTGCTTTTACCCCAGACTAAATCATTTACATCAATATGAACATCTCTAATCCCTCGTGATGACCATTAAGTCAAGAGCATGTTCAGTATTTCCATTCAATACAATTATTCATAATCACATTTTAAGTACTCAACAAAAAATGTAATTGGTCGACCAGTGAATAAATGTCAATGATGTAAATCTCTCTTAGTCTTCCTATTTAGCTTGAATCTATTCATTTTAATCAGTTACTTTCCTAGTTATGCTCCATAGACCGAATCATCCATAGCCAATAGGATACATGCTAAGGTAGCAGACACTGATTAAAATTTCAAGCAGACAGCTAAATAGTCACATAGGGTAAATCTGAGATTAACATATAATCTTAAGGGTCTCATATAGTAGAGAAGCAAGGATCCATTCTCCTACTACCCTTATTGTCGCTATAGCACATGTGGTATGAATCACATGCTACGATGTTTTTCTCTTTAACAAAAGAGTGCATGTTTTCTCAAAATTAACTTCGTACAGATTTAATCTAGACATACCCAATGTCTAATCCTGAATTCAACTTATGAATTCCTATCTGGCTTTAAGCAGATTGAGTAAATGGTGGGTTCATTTACTCCGATCATTACATAAATGATCTCATCTTGATACAAATCAAGGCGACTCCAACTTATGAGTATGTCTCTATTTATAGCTACATAAGCTATCCCATAAGTAATAGTCTTATCTCTATTTATACTCAACAAATAGAGATGATTGTCCATGTGAGTGGACCAATCTCAACCTGCCAACATGCTTATCGAGACTTTATTCAAAATGTAACACCAATACATACACTGAATAAATCATGGCACTTTCATATATAATGAATTTGTCTGTACATTGTGTTACATTTTTCGAAGTCCCATGGACTTCACATATCCAAGAAATGACTCTTTAGTCAATGGCTTAGTAAAAGGATCTGCAAGCATAGCACGTGTAGGGATATACTCAAGAACTACCTTTTTCTTGTCAATAATATCCCTTACATAATTATATTTGATTTCTATATGCTTGCCTTTGCTGTGATACTTGGGATCTTTGGAAAAAGCTATTGCAGCTTGATTGTCACAGAACACTGTAACTGGACTCCCACTATCCTCAGCAATCTTCAAATGCTTCAGGAATCTTCTCAGCCAGACAGCTTCTTGTACAGCCGCTGCACAAGCCACATATTCGGCTTCCATTGTCGACAAAGCTACACAAGCTTGTTTCTTGCTATTCCATGAGATGGCGCCACCATTCAGCAAGAAAGCATAGCTCGATGTGGATTTTCTGTCATCAAGATCTCCAGCCCAATCTGCATCTGAGTAGCCCTTCAGGCTCAACTTTGATCCTTGGAAGCAGAGACAATAATCCGCTGTCCCTTTGAGATATCTGAATATTCTCTTCACCGCTTTCCAATGTCTCGATCCTGGGTTTGACTGGAAACGGCTAACCAAGCCAACAGCATAGCTGATATCAGGACGTGTACACAACATAGTGTACATTAAACTGCCAATGGCACTGGCATATGGTTTTTTCTTCATATCGGCTATTTCATTAGGAGTCTTAGGATACATACTTTTGCTCAGAACAATACCTTTCGTTGTGAAGTTTGTGTCAATACGTGTCATTTTAGCTATAGTAGCACATTATGACTTGGAATTACATCAGATGGATGTAAAAACGGCTTTCCTTAATGGTAATCTTGACGAGAAAATCTATATGGCACAGCCAGAAGGTTATATTGCTGAAGGCCAAGAGGATAAAGTATGTAGACTTAAAAAGTCTATATATGGGCTAAAGCAAGCGTCGAGACAATGGAACATAAGATTTAATGAAGTCATTTTATCTTATGATTTCGAAATGATCAATGAGGATCATTGTGTATACCTCAAGGAGGATAAATGAATGTTTGTCATATTATCGTTATATGTTGATGATATGCTAATAGCTGAACTAGTTCAGATAAAATCTGGGATGAAAGGGATAATGTTTACCACTGCGCTAGTGTTTGCCCTAGTGGGAGTGGTACTAGCTTATCTAGTCTATTAAAGTCTTGTCTTTGTTACTGTTGTTATGTACAAACAGTATTTGCTCGTTTAGTTTTAAGAGTCATGTAGTGTTTACTGTCGTTGTGTATGAACAGTTTTATTCTATGAAAAGTTATGTTATGAGTTAACAAACATATTAATGATTAGTTCATTTCAATGATAAGTTCATTTATGATTAGTTCATATGATGGGATGTATGTAAAATAACTAATCAATGTCTATTAGATTGGATATACAGAGGATGAGTGGGAACATAGTTTCCACTTGATTCTGTAAACCAACTCTAATTTACAATGAGTTAGTTATTGATTACATGCATATAACATACACTGAATTACTAAATAATGCGTTTATTTATGTTAGGTCATGGCAACAAAGTATATTATAGCTGAACTGAACAAAGGAGAGAAACTAAATGGGGACAACTACAAAATATGACACCTCAAGATACAGTATGTACTTGAGGAACAAGAAGTTCTAGAAGCTGTAAATCAGTTTATGGTAGAACCTGTAGACGGTGCTACCACCCAGCATAAGTGTGATCTTGATGCCTACAAGACATGGAAGAAAAATGACTCCACAGCAAAGGGCATTTTGATTAGTTCAATGGTTGATGACCTAGTGTATGAGTATGAGCCATTGCCTTCAGCTCATGCTGTCTTGGTTGCCCTGAGAAATAAATATAGTGGAGTTAGCATAAGTAAGCTTCGCCAGCTGACAATCAAATTTGACAGCTTCAAGAAACGCCCGAATGTCACCATGACCCAACATCTTAGGGAAATGGAAAATATGATTCGAGAGCTAAAAACTGCCGGTCATGAGTTGACAGATGAACAACAGGTTCAGGCAGTTATCCGTTCCCTTCCTGATTCTTGGGAATCAATGAAACAGAATCTTACTCACAGTGAAAGCATTAAAACTTTCATTGATGTCTCACGCCATGTTGAACAGGAGGCAGAAAGAGTAGAATCTGCAAGGATATCTGGACAAGCTTTCGTAGCTGAAGGATCTAGACCCAAGAATAAGAAGATATGGTTCAAGAAAGGAAAGGGAAAGGGAAGAGGAAAAGAAGCTGCTGCTGGGCAAGGCCCGATCAAGAAGGAGTTTAAAGGAAAGAAGTATGGAAAGAAACCTAAAAGCAAGCTGACTTGCTATAACTGTGGCAAGAAGGGCCACTTCGCTCGAGATTGTACCGAGCCGTAAAAGGTAATTCCATATTTAACTTCTTTTCATGAGCATAATGTTGCTAGTTCAATGTTGTTAGCTGATTCTCATCCTTTGTGGATTATAGATTCAGGAGCAACGAACCACGTAGCTCGTGATCGAGCTACATACGTGGAGTACCGTCGGGTACCAGCTGGTAACAAATGGATATATGTAGGAAACAATGCAAGAATTGAAGTTAAAGGCATTGGCACTTGCAAGCTCAACCTTCGTGGTGGACAAACGTTGTTTCTACATGATGTCCTTTATGCTCCTGATATTCGACGGAATTTAGTTTCCGTTACTTGTCTTCTTGATTTGGGCTATTGTATAAACTTTTACAGTCGTTGTGTGGAACTTCGAATTAACTCTGTGTTAATTGGGTGTGGTTATGTAATGAATGGTTTCATGGTTCTTGATGTGGAACATGATATTAATTATGGAATTAATAGTTGTTTTTCAAACATTGCTCTTACTAGTGATGCTAATATTAATGAGGAAGTTTGGCATGCTAGACTAGGACATATAGGACAAGAAAGAATGAATCGATTAGCTAAGGAGGGTCTATTAGGCTCTCATGCTAAGATTAACTTGTCAGTATGTGAGCATTGTCTTGCTAGAAAAGCAACGAGGAAACCATTTGGCAAGGCTATTAGAGCTGAGTCACCATTGCAATTAATTCATTCGGATATTTGTGGTCCGATGAATGTGAAGGCTAGACATGGAGCTTCCTATTTCATTACATTCATTGATGACTTCACACGTTTTGGTCATGTGTATTTGATCTCTCATAAATATGAAGCATTGGATTGCTTCAAACGTTATTTAAATGAAGTTGAGAATCAAATGGAACGTAAGGTTAAAACCTTACGCACTGATCATGGAGGTGAATACTTCTCTGATCAGTTCAAGACAACTTGTAATGACCGAGGGATTATTAGACAGCTAACTATCCCAGGAACTCCGCAGCAAAATGGAGTTGCTGAAAGAAGAAATCGGACTCTTCTAGATATGGTTAGGTCTATGATGGCTCAAGCTAATTTGCCAATTTCCTATTGGGGAGATGCATTATTAGCTGTGACCTACATACTTAACCGAGTGCCTTCCAAGTTTGTTCCATCTACTCCATATGAACGTTGGACAGGCAGAAAACCAGATTTGAGTAATCTGAGACCCTGGGGGTCAGCTGCCTATGTTCATGATAAGACTCACAAATATGGAAAACTAGGACCAAGAGGTAAAAAGTGTATCTTTATAAGGTATTCTGATACTTCTAAGGGTTATGTTTTCATTGGTGAGCAGCAAGATGGAACCGTCTCTGAAATTGAGTCAAGAGATGCCACATTTCTCGAAACTGAATTCCCAACAAGAGGTGAAGTTGATAAGTCGATTCCTTTATTTGCAATTGAGGAAGAGGATAATGTTCCTTTATCAACAACTCAGGTATCACAGGAGATACCTGAATCTAGTCAACCCAGTGGGAGTGATTTGCCAATGAATGAATTAGTTTCAGCTCCTCAACAGTCCGACTTACGAAGGAGTAGTCGTAAGATTATTCCTCGGAGAAGGTTTGACATTGAGAATGAGGCATTAATGATTCTCCCTATTGACGATGAGGAACCTCGAATGGTTGAGGAAGTATTGAGATGCTCAGTTAAAGAAAAATGGAGAATTGCAATGGATGAAGAAATGAAGTCTATGAGAAAGAATCATGTTTGGGATTTAGTCGATCTTCCTCCGGGCCGAAGGGCTATTGGGAATAAGTGGATTCTCAAAATCAAGAGGAAGGCAGATGGATCAATTAATAGATACAAAGCTCGTCTGGTTGCAAAAGGATATACCCAAATGGAGGGTATTGATTTTGAAGAGACATTTTCCCCTGTTGTGAAGTTTGTGTCAATACGTGTCATTTTAGCTATAGTGGCACATTATGACTTGGAATTACATTAGATGGATGTAAAAACGGCTTTCCTTAATGGTAATCTTGACGAGGAAATCTATATGGCACAGCCAGAAGGTTATATTGCTGAAGGCCAAGAGGATAAAGTATGTAGACTTAAAAAGTCTATATATGGGCTAAAGCAAGCGTCGAGACAATGGAACATAAGATTTAATGAAGTCATTTTATCTTATGATTTCGAAATGATCAATGAGGATCATTGTGTATACCTCAAGGAGGATAAAGGAAAGATTGTCATATTATCGTTATATGTTGATGATATGCTAATAGCTGGAAATGACATACAATTTGTGATAGAAATCAAATCGTGGCTTTCATCACAATTTGACATAATAGATATGGGAGAAGCCTAATACATCTTAGGAGTTAAGATCATTAGAGATCGATCAAAAAGACTTTTGGGTTTGTCTCAAGAAGCTTATATTACTAAGATGTTACAACACTTCAATATGTCAAATTGCAACATTGAACAAACTCCTGTAGCGAAAGGAACTGTTCTGAGCAAAATTATGTATCCCAAGACTCCTGATGAAATAGCCGACATGAAGAAAAACCATATGCCAGTGCCATTGGTAGTTTAATGTACACTATGTTGTGTACACGTCCTGACATCAGCTATGCTGTTGGCTTGGTTAGCCGTTTCCAGTCAAACCCAGGATCGAGACACTGGAAAGCGGTGAAAAGAATATTCAGATATCTCAAACGGACAGCGGATTATTGTCTCTGCTTCCAAGGATCAAAGTTGAGCCGGAAGGGCTACTCAGATGCAGATTGGGCTGGAGATCTTGATGACAGAAAATCCACATCGGGCTATGCTTTCTTGCTGAATGGTGGCGCCATCTCATGGAATAGCAAGAAACAAGCTTGTGTAGCTTTGTCGACAATGGAAGCCGAATATGTGGCTTGTGCAGCGGCTGTACAAGAAGCTGTCTGGCTGAGAAGATTCCTGAAGCATTTGAAGATTGCTGAGGATAGTGGGAGTCCAGTTACAGTGTTCTGTGACAATCAAGCTGCAATAGCTTTTTCCAAAGATCCCAAGTATCACAGCAAAGGCAAGCATATAGAAATCAAATATAATTATGTAAGGGATATTGTTGACAAGAAAAAGGTAGTTCTTGAGTATATCCCTACACATGCTATGCTTGCAGATCCTTTTACTAAGCCATTGACTAAAGAGTCATTTCTTGGATATGTGAAGTCCATGGGACTTCGAAAAATGTAACACAATGTACAGACAAATTCATTATATATGAAAGTGCCATGATTTATTCAGTGCATGTATTGGTGTTACATTTTGAATAAAGTCTCGATAAGCATGTTGGCAGGTTGAGATTGGTCCACTCACATGGACAATCATCTCTATTTGTTGAGTATAAATAGAGGTAAGATCATTACTTATGGGGCAGCTTGAGTAGCTGTGAATAGAGACATACTCGTAAGTTGAGGTCGCCTTGATTTTGTGTCAAGATGAGATTATTTAATGTAATAATCGGAGTAAATGAACCCACCATTTACTGAGCCTGCTTAAAGCCAGATAGGAATTCATAGGTTGAATTCAGGATTAGACATTGGGTATGTCTAGATCAAATCTGTACGATGTTAATTTTAGAAGAAAAACATGCACTCTTTATGTGTTAAAGAGAGAAACATCGTAGCATGTGTTTCATACCACATGTGCTATAGCGACAATAAGGGTTGTAAGAGAATTGATCCCTGCTTCCTTACTATGTGAGACCCTTGAGGTTATAAGTTAATCTCAGTTTTACCCTAAGTGACTATTTAGCTGTTTGCTTGAAATTCTAATCAGTGTATGTTACTTTAGCATGTGTCCTATTTGTAGGATCGATGCACGTGAGAGGGGGGGTGAATCACGTGACTTTTAAAAAAAATTAGAGTGCTTTAAAAAGCGTGCACAGCGGAAATGAAAGAGACGAAAAACGAACACACAAACACGAACGATTTTTACTTCGTTCGGAGCCTTCGGCGACTCCTACTCGAAGGCCCAGGTCCCTCGGACCTTTCCGTTGGGCAATCCACTAAAGCTCTCTATCGGTCAACCCCGATAGAGTAGGCGAGTACAAATGAATTGAAAGTGTGACAACCCCACACTTTCAAGTAATTAAGTGCAATAAAAATATGTATTAAAAAGTTAAGTTCTTCTTTTTACCGACGTCCGGAGTAGGTCGACTCTTTCGGGGCAGCAGGACGTCGTCGGCTCGAAGTGAGGCGTTTCCGGAGCAATGCGCGAGCGTAGAAGAACTTTGAGGCGTTGGAAGAAGTGTTGTTCTGAAGAAGAGGGTCGAGGGCCCTTTATATAGGGCTGGGGGCGCCCGGGATGCTCGGGGCGCCCCCCCCACGTGGCTTTCGATCCGGCGAGCCCTCTGGTCAAGGCTGATCTCTGCTTCTTCGGGATCACCTTTGACTGGGGCGCCCGACGCGCGCGGGGCGCCCGGTTTGACCGGTCAAGGCTTCATCTTCTTCGCGAGGGTGAGCTGCTGCAGCTGCCAGTGGCGTGGCACAGTGGGCGCCCGCGACACGCGGGGCGCCCGACGCGCGCGGGGCGCCCGAAACATCCGGGGCGCCCCCAAATGTGCTGCTGTCGGGGCGTTTACTTGCTCTGCTGACTTTGGGTTGACTCTGGGGCGCCCGAAACATCCGGGGCGCCCTGCTCAGCTACTGCCTCACTCCTTTGAGGCTCTCTGAACTGCAGATACTCCTTCCTTTGGTCCTGCATCCAGGGTTAGTCCAAAACAGCAATTAATAAGTTAATTTACACAGCCTTGGCTGTCTTGGTTCTGACTTTGGGTCTCCAAAATGGAGCCCTAGGTCGAACCGACGCCTAATGTTCCCTCAAGGGGAACGCGTCCTCACTGGTTCGCTCCTCCAGTGACTTACCTCACTTACCTTGTGCAGCTCTACTTGACTTCTTGACCCACCAGGACTTCCTGCCAAGGCTCAACCACCTTGGTCTTCCTGCCAAGTCTCAACCAACTTGGTCTTCAGCCAGTTGTCAGGTCCCGCGGACCCAACTGGACTTCCCGCCAGGACTCAACCATTCTGGACTTCAGCCTGGTGTCTGGTCCTAAGTCTTTCAACCCTGCACACTTAGTAAAGGGGTTAAACACTAACAACCCTAACTTTAACCACTTTGTCATACATCAAAACCCGAGTTTGACCGTTAGTGCAAACTGCACCAACAATCTCCCCCTTTTTGATGTATTGACAACTCAGGTTAAAGTTAGAAAAAAAACAGCAGATATGAACTTGCATAAACATGCAAATAATATTACATAAGCATAGGTATGAAAGTTGCAGCACACAAGAAAGCAGAATTAATTAACTGTGAAATAAGCATGCTGTTTGCAATTTTCTAACCCTTTACCCTACTCTCCCCCTTTGTCATTCATCAAAAAAATAGGCATAACAAGTTTAAGGGAGTAGGATCCAAAGCTAAGTGATAGGGAAAACTAGACTTAGGCAAAATAGATTAAGTAAGATAAATAGCCTCAGTGAAAAAAAAGGAACTCCCCCTAAATCAATTAACTTAGCTTTCAAAACTAACAAATAGTTTTCAACAACATTATTTTTCAAATGAATTAGAAATATTTTCAAAGTTAAGCTTGACAATCTTTTTAAAAGAAAATATATAAAAATTTCCCAAATAATACATATTTTTCAAAGTCAAAAGAAACTTTGCTACTGAGCTTTAACTTACAAGAAGGAAGATTTTCTAAGAATAAGCTTTAAAAGTTTCAAGACCATTATTCAATTTATAAAACTAATTTTTCAAGAATATGTAACACCCCAAAATTTCCATCTTTAGTCCATAAAGTCCTTAGAATTATTTAAAGATGGTTTAGGAATATTCTAAATATTTTTAGAGACTTTTAGAATATTTTTATGGAACTTTCCGAGTTCGTTTAGTATCTTTAGTTCTTAAAAGTCCTTAGAATTAGTTAGAAATGGTTTAGAAATATTCTAGATATTTTTAGGAATTTTTAGAGTATTTTTATGGAATTTTCCGAGTCCGTTTGGTATTTTTTGGAAAAAGAAAAAAAAAAGAAAAAAAAATCCGAAAATGGCTTAAGTGCAGCGGGTGGTTCGAACCCGGGAACTCCCCGAAACCAAAGAGGCGCGCGACCGGCTGGGCTGGGTATCAAGCACGGAAAAGGAAGGAGAGACAAATATTTAAGTAGTAATTGAGTTAATCCGAACCTTAAGTATAAATAGCCAATTAAAGAGAGAAACTTTATTTCTCTCCTCTCCAAACCCTCACGCCGACTCTCTCTCCTCCCTTGGGCGACGCCGACCAACTTCAAGGCCAAGGAGGGCCGGCCGAGACCCTTTTCCAAGAGATAATCCTATATTCGGGATCCCCGCGACGAGAGGAACGCGTAGACGTGAAGAATTCTCCGAGATCTCAAGTTTCTCCCGAGCTCTAGACGTTAATCTTGGTTGTAAGTCCAAGATATCAATGTAAGTACTGCTCACCTGCAGTAATAGGCGGTTTTACCGCGAGAATTTCCTTTAAAAGTTTTTAAAAGAGAATTTTTCCTTTTTGCTTTAGATTTTGCATGTGATCTTAGTTTTTATATGCTTGTATATGTTTGATAAGCACCCTATATGAGATTAGGGACCAAGAAAAGCTATGAGAAAAGAAAAGAAGATAAAGATAAGAAAAGAGAAGGCCAAGGCCTTAAGAAAATCCCCAAAAGTCAAGACTTAGGGATTTTTAGCACGCAAGGTGCTCCAGAAAATGCCAAGGCATTTACAGATAAGAAAGAAAAGAAAGAAAAGCTATTTTATTTTATAAGGCCAGTACCCGGCGTCCAAGGGCGTCGTTAAAGAAATCCAGGTGTCCAATTCCAAGGTCTTGGCCCTGGTAGACCAAGGTCTGCTCTACTAGGATTGGTGGCTCGCTACCCCAACCTTTTAGGGAACGCGCATTCAGATGGTACTTACGTCTTCAGTGGATCCAAGTGATTAGTATTTTCAAGTATATGCTTTAGCAAAGTTTTCGAAAATGTAAAGAGTTTTCAAAAGATAAAGAATAGCTAAAGTTTCAAGTTGAGCCAAGAAAAATAAATTGAGATTATTTATTGCTTGAGTATGCATGTTTTGAGTTATACATGTTCTTAGTTTTCTTTCAAGCATATTAGTATCTCATATGATTTTCAGTTTGATCTAGAAGCATGTATGCATATTTCGAGTTTTTGTGAGCTAGATAGTACTTACTAAGCTTTTGCTTATAGATGCATTTCCTCTTATTGCAGATAAAGGTAAAGGCAAGCAATTCTGAAGGAAGACGACGAGGCGGTGCTGAGTAGAGTGTGTGTGGTGGCTGATTATGGAGAGATCTTTGAGACGAGACCATTTAGTTATTTGAATTGCAATGTTTAAGTTTATTCAAATTTCAAGTTCTTGCTTATGGAGAATATAGAGTATTTGAGTTTTGGATAGTTTTACATGCTCAATTTCTTAGAGTAGAGATTTCATGTCATTTCATTTAGCATACATATCCTTATGATTGCATTGGATGAGCAGAAGTGTGAGTAGTTTAGAATATTGATACTTTGTTGGAGTTATTGATGCATGTGCCAAGATAGTGCTAGCTTCTCTTTTGAATTAAGTTTTATTGCTCAATTATGCTTAGAAAAGTTGCTTGCTCATTTCATAATGCCTTAGTGATGTTATAGAATTTTGTGTGATGAGTTTCAATAAGTAATTTCTTACGAGTTTTTGAGAAAGGAAGTATGTCATTGTATCATGCATGACTAGTAGAGTTAGTATATCATAGATAGATTTAAATGGAGAAGAAAAAAAAAAAAGATTTCCGCATTCTTAGTCGTGCATTAGAGTCAAGAAGTAAAGAAAGTAACGATCCGTCTAAGGCAGAGAAGGCGGGTCGCTACAGGTGGTATCAGAGCAGTTCCCATTTTCCAGCATCACACACACATCAGCATCAGCCTTGCCGTCTTCAAGTAAGAAAGCTTTAAGTTTCAGTTTTTTTCTATTGCTCCTTTATTTAATTGCAGTATAGAGAAATGCTTAAGTACTACTCACATGTGCATAGAACAAGGAAGCATGTTTAATCCCTTAGTATCACGGAATCATGTGTAATCCCTAGAATGGACAATAGGATACTAAGTAAGAAGATAAGTTATACTTAGAGAAGTAGTGATTTCTTGTTTCCTTATGCATTGTTAGATGGCAAGAAGAGGCCGAGCTCCTAATGTAAATAACAGAACTCCAGTTCAAGATAACAATGAGCCTGGCACAGAACAGCCAAACCTGATGGCAGTCATTGCTCAAATGCAAGCTCAGATTTCAGAACAACAGAAGACCATCGCCACACTGATGGCAAATCAGCACCCAGTGCCCCCTACACCACCCACAGCAGGAGTGGAGAACGTCCTTCATGTTGTGATCTTAGTATAGCAAGACCAAGGTCTTGATTTGCCCAAACACAAGGTTTGAGGATTTCGGTATGTAAGGTATCCGATAAAAGTTCTGAGTAAGACCAAGGTCTTACTAAGCCTAAGAACGAGCTATAGGACTAAGAAATGAGATAAGAAACAAGACCAAGGTATTGTTGTATCCTAAAGCAAGTTTGAGAACATTACCGTTAAGTGTTAAGTTATACATTTGAGGATGCCTAGAAAGGCCCAAAACGAGGAGCAAGTTCCTAGAGGGCATGAGGTAGAGAAGATAAGGTGTGCATCTTTCTGCCTTACGGGAGATGCTAGAATATAGTGGGAGAGAGTCAAGGCCAAGAGAAATGTCAGCCAGATGGCATGGGCCGACTTCAGGACTGAGTTCTCCGAAGAATACTTTCACATGCAAGTAACCAACAAGCATTATGATGAATTCACGGAGTTCAGACAAGGAGAACTATCCGTGGATGAAGCAGTGAAGATGTTTAAGCGGTTAGCTCATCTGTGCCCAGAGCTAGTTAGCACAGAAAAAGAGATAGTTAGGCTAATGCTCAAGATGTTAAGGCCTGAGATAGCGTTGAAGGGGGCTAGCGGTGTTAAGAGGCTGCAAACCTCCGAAGAACTAATAAGTAGTGCTTTGATCACTGAGCACTACTTAACCAGTATAAAGGCCACCAGAAAGGTTGAACGATGAAGTTCTTAACAACCTTACCGTCAAGGGAAGTAATGGCCTCTACTGAGAGGCTAAGGGCAGTATCAATCTAGATTTCCAACCGAGAGCTCTACAGTGACTTGTTAGTCCTTGAGATGAAGGATTACGATGTCATTTTAGGAATGGACTTCTTGAGCAAGTATAATGCTTCTATAGACTGCCGCAAGGAAAGAGTCAAGTTCACACCAGAAGCAGAACCTTCATTTGAGTTTATTGGAGACCCAAGGAGAAAGATAAATAGGTTCCTACCTACCTTACAAGCTCAGAGAATGTTAGAGAAGGGGTGCTCTGGTTTTCTAGCTCATATAGTGGATGCGAGTCAAGGAGAAGGATTGAAGAGAGAAGAAGTGAGGGTAGTCTGTGACTATCCTGAGGTGTTTCTTGAAGAGTTACCAGGACTCCCTCCCAATCGGGAAATTGAGTTTGAAATTGAGTTGGCCCCAGGAACCAACCCAATTTCGAAGGCACCTTATCGCATGACACCAGCAGAACTGAAAGAATTACAAGAACAATTGCAAGAGTTGCTTGACAAGGGTTTCATCCGCCCTAGTCATTCACCTTGGGGAGCTCCTGTACTTTTCGTCAAGAAGAAGGATGGGTCTATGCGTCTGTGCATAGACTACAGAGCTCTGAACAAGGTAACCATCAAGAACAAGTACCCCCTTCCTAGAATAGATGATTTATTTGATCAACTCAAAGGGACTACAGTGTTCTCAAAGATAGATTTGCGTTCTGGGTATCATCAGCTAAAGGTTAAAGAGAGTGACATCCCCAGGACGGCCTTCAGGACAAGATACGGCCACTACGAGTTTGTAGTGATGCCTTTTGGAGTAACCAATGCTCCAGCAGTCTTCATGGAGCTGATGAACCACATCTTCAGGGAGTATCTCGAGAAATTCGTCATTGTATTTATTGATGATATTCTCATATACTCACAGACTCCAGAGGACCATGCTACACATTTGAGGATGGTGCTGCAGATCCTTCAGCAGGAGAAGCTCTATGCAAAATTCTCAAAGTGTGAGTTTTGGCTAGATCAGGTGACCTTCCTAGGTCACATTGTATCCAAAGAAGGCATTCAAGTTGATCCAGCCAAGATAGAAGCAGTCAGCAACTGGTGTAGACCCAAGAATGCCAGTGAGATCAGAAGCTTCTTAGGCCTGGCAAGATATTACAGAAAATTTGTGGAGGACTTTTCCAGAATAGCCTCTCCACTCACAGCCTTGACCAGAAAGAACAAGAAGTTTGAATGGTCAGATAAATGCGAGCACAGTTTTCTAGAGCTGAAGAAGAGACTGACCAGTGCTCCCATCCTGACTGTTCCAGGGAGTGACAAGGCCTTTGACATCTACAGTGATGCATCCAAGATGGGCCTTGGAGCTGTCCTCATGCAAGACGGTAAAGTAATAGCATATGCCTCCAGGCAGCTCAAGGACTACGAGAAGAATTATCCTACGCATGACCTTGAGCTAGCAGCTGTGGTTTTCGCACTGAAGCTCTGGAGACACTACCTGTATGGAGTGCAGTGCAGAATCTTCACAGACCATCAAAGTTTGAAGTACTTCTTCACTCAGAAGGACCTGAATATGAGGCAGCGCAGGTGGCTAGAGTTGGTTAAAGATTATGACTGTGAAATCCTCTACCACCCGGGTAAAGCTAATAAAGTGGCAGATGCACTGAGCAGAAAATCCTGTGCGGCACTGATGTCCTTATCATCACTGTCTCTACCACTTCAGAAAGAAATAGAGAATTTTGGAGTCGAGGTAATAATTGGGCAACTTTCTGCATTGACTCTAGAGTCAACCCTGCTTATAGATGTACAAGGAAAGCAAGATCAAGACCCAGAAATCCAGAAGATCAAGCAGGGGATCCAAGAAACAGAAAATTCAGAGTTTCGAGTATCAGATAGTGGCATCCTCTATTTTGGAGACCGCCTTTGCGTCCCCAATGATGAGGAACTAAGAAAGAATATTTTAGAAGAAGCCCACAGTACCCCGTACTCTATGCATCCTGGTTCTACCAAGATGTACCAAGATTTAAAGCAAAGGTTCTGGTGGTCTGGACTCAAGCGAGACGTGGCCAGATATATCAGTACCTGCTTGACCTGCCAGAGAGTCAAAGCAGAGCACCAGAGACCAGGAGGAGTTCTACAGCCACTTCCCATTCCAGAGTGGAAGTGGGAAGAAATATCCATGGACTTTATCACAGGTCTTCCAAGAACCACCCATGGACATGATGCAATTTGGGTGATAGTGGACAGATTGACCAAGTCTGCCCACTTCCTAGCCATCAAGTTATCGCATTCAGTAGAGCAGTTAGCACAGCTGTACGTGAAAGAGGTGATCAGGCTTCACGGAGTTCCGAAGTCGATCGTGTCTGACAGAGATGGGCGATTCACCTCCCATTTTTGGAAGTGTGTTCAGGACGCCCTAGGCACCAAGCTTCAGTTCAGCACAGCCTTCCATCCCCAGACAGATGGACAAACAGAGAGAGTAAATCAGATTTTAGAAGACATGCTCAGAGCTTGTGCATTGGACTTTAAGGGTAGTTGGTGTAAATTTCTGTGCTTAGCTGAGTTTGCCTACAATAATAGCTATCAGGCCACCATCAGGATGGCGCCTTATGAGGCATTGTATGGCAGGAAATGTAGATCACCCATATGTTGGCAAGAAGCTGGTGAGAAGAAAGAGATGGAGTCAGAATTAGACAGCCAGACTGAGCTTATAGATGAGACCACTCAGGCTATCCAGACGATCCGCCAGAGGATTGAGACTGCCCAGAGTAGACAGAAGAGTTATGCTGACACACGCCGTAGGCCACTTGAATTCCAAGTTGGAGATTCAGTATTTCTCAAGGTCGCTCCCATGAAAGGAGTGATGAGATTTGGCAAGAAGGGCAAGCTAAGTCCTCGCTACATAGGACCCTATGAGATTATAAAGAGAGTCGGGAAGGTAGCCTATGAGTTGGACTTACCAGAGGATATGTCAGCTATCCATAGTACATTTCATGTCTCGATGCTGAAGAAGTGTATTCACGACCCTAGCCAAGTGATTCAGCCTCAGTCAGTACAGATCCAAGAAGATCTTAGCTATGAGAGCAGACCGACACGGATAGTGGACAAAGCAGTTAAAAGATTAAGAAACAAAGAAGTGCCACTAGTGAAGGTCATCTGGCAGAATCAAAAGCATGAAGAGGCTACTTGGGAACGTGAGGACAGCATGAGAGAAAGATATCCAGAATTATTCTAAGTTCGAGGACGAACTTTTTATAAGGTATGGGGGATTGTAACGCCCCAAAATTTCCATCTTTAGTCCATAAAGTCCTTAGAATTATTTAAAGATGGTTTAGGAATATTCTAAATATTTTTAGAGACTTTTAGAATATTTTTATGGAACTTTCCGAGTTCGTTTAGTATCTTTAGTTCTTAAAAGTCCTTAGAATTAGTTAGAAATGGTTTAGAAATATTCTAGATATTTTTAGGAATTTTTAGAGTATTTTTATGGAATTTTTCGAGTCCGTTTGGTATTTTTTGGAAAAAGAAAAAAAAAAGAAAAAAAAATCCGAAAATGGCTTAAGTGCAGCGGGTGGTTCGAACCCGGGACCTCCCCGAAACCAAAGAGGCGCGCGACCGGCTGGGCTGGGTATCAAGCACGGAAAAGGAAGGAGAGACAAATATTTAAGTAGTAATTGAGTTAATCCGAACCTTAAGTATAAATAGCCAATTAAAGAGAGAAACTTTATTTCTCTCCTCTCCAAACCCTCACGCCGACTCTCTCTCCTCCCTTGGGCGACGCCGACCAACTTCAAGGCCAAGGAGGGCCGGCCGAGACCCTTTTCCAAGAGATAATCCTATATTCGGGATCCCCGCGACGAGAGGAACGCGTAGACGTGAAGAATTCTCCGAGATCTCAAGTTTCTCCCGAGCTCTAGACGTTAATCTTGGTTGTAAGTCCAAGATATCAATGTAAGTACTGCTCACCTGCAGTAATAGGCGGTTTTACCGCGAGAATTTCCTTTAAAAGTTTTTAAAAGAGAATTTTTCCTTTTTGCTTTAGATTTTGCATGTGATCTTAGTTTTTATATGCTTGTATATGTTTGATAAGCACCCTATATGAGATTAGGGACCAAGAAAAGCTATGAGAAAAGAAAAGAAGATAAAGATAAGAAAAGAGAAGGCCAAGGCCTTAAGAAAATCCCCAAAAGTCAAGACTTAGGGATTTTAGCACGCAAGGTGCTCCAGAAAATGCCAAGGCATTTACAGATAAGAAAGAAAAGAAAGAAAAGCTATTTTATTTTATAAGGCCAGTACCCGGCGTCCAAGGGCGTCGTTAAAGAAATCCAGGTGTCCAATTCCAAGGTCTTGGCCCTGGTAGACCAAGGTCTGCTCTATTAGGATTGGTGGCTCGCTACCCCAACCTTTTAGGGAACGCGCATTCAGATGGTACTTACGTCTTCAGTGGATCCAAGTGATTAGTATTTTCAAGTATATGCTTTAGCAAAGTTTTCGAAAATGTAAAGAGTTTTCAAAAGATAAAGAATAGCTAAAGTTTCAAGTTGAGCCAAGAAAAATAAATTGAGATTATTTATTGCTTGAGTATGCATGTTTTGAGTTATACATGTTCTTAGTTTTCTTTCAAGCATATTAGTATCTCATATGATTTTCAGTTTGATCTAGAAGCATGTATGCATATTTCGAGTTTTTGTGAGCTAGATAGTACTTACTAAGCTTTTGCTTATAGATGCATTTCCTCTTATTGCAGATAAAGGTAAAGGCAAGCAATTCTGAAGGAAGACGACGAGGCGGTGCTGAGTAGAGTGTGTGTGGTGGCTGATTATGGAGAGATCTTTGAGACGAGACCATTTAGTTATTTGAATTGCAATGTTTAAGTTTATTCAAATTTCAAGTTCTTGCTTATGGAGAATATAGAGTATTTGAGTTTTGGATAGTTTTACATGCTCAATTTCTTAGAGTAGAGATTTCATGTCATTTCATTTAGCATACATATCCTTATGATTGCATTGGATGAGCAGAAGTGTGAGTAGTTTAGAATATTGATACTTTGTTGGAGTTATTGATGCATGTGCCAAGATAGTGCTAGCTTCTCTTTTGAATTAAGTTTTATTGCTCAATTATGCTTAGAAAAGTTGCTTGCTCATTTCATAATGCCTTAGTGATGTTATAGAATTTTGTGTGATGAGTTTCAATAAGTAATTTCTTACAAGTTTTTGAGAAAGGAAGTATGTCATTGTATCATGCATGACTAGTAGAGTTAGTATATCATAGATAGATTTAAATGGAGAAGAAAAAAAAAAAAGATTTCCGCATTCTTAGTCGTGCATTAGAGTCAAGAAGTAAAGAAAGTAACGATCCGTCTAAGGCAGAGAAGGCGGGTCGCTACAGAATATGCCTTAGATTCTTTTGAAAATAGTTATACTTTAAAAGTAATATCATAGACTTGATCAAACTATTCTTAAAATTAATTTTCCAAGTTAGTTTGAACTCCCCCTTAACTTGACAAGCCCTTAGAATTCCTTGTCAATTTCAAGGTAAACATTCTATTATGTCCTAGGGATATCCAAACTACAAATAAAAATATTTCAAAAGAATCATTTTTGGAAGTAAATCAATCAAAATATTTTGATACTTTCTAGTATAAGAACAAGCTAATAGTGGATTTTCAAAAAACATAAGTGTTTTTATTTTAAAGTTAATTTGAAAATAGTTTATCAAGGAAAATTAGTAAAATTTGAAAAAGGAGATTTGCAAGACCCAAAAATACGGATTTTCAATGCTAAATAGGAATTGCAAGGAACTATTTATAAGCATAATCCTAATATTTTTCAAACAAAACAGTAAAAATAAGACATGTATGGCATCTCTTAAAATAGGTTTAGATATAGGGCATTTTTATTTTTAATCACATATTTTAATAAAATAGTTTAAAAGTATTTGAAGAGAGATTTTCAAGAGGATTGTTTAATATTTTGAAACAAAATTTGATATAGTAATAAAGTTATTATTATTATTTTCAAATGATAATAAGAATATCTTTGAAAGCACAAAAAAATTGAAAATAAGTTTTGAAAAGAATATAATTGAAAGAATAAAAAAAACTTTAAAAAATAGTATTTTTAAAACAGTTATTTTCAAATATGTTATAAGGGATTTGCCAAAAAGATGTATAGAAATATTTTCCCTCCCCCTCAACTCGATATTCTCCATAAGTCCTTAGGGGTAATTTCGTAAAAGAACAAGCAGAAAGAGAAAAGGAAACAAAAGAGTTTTTTTTTTGTTAAGTTGGTTTAATTAAGGATTAGGTGTAGGCTTAATTAAGCCTTTAGTGTGGGTTTGCTTTTAGGTTTGGTTTAATTAGGTTTGGATTCATTAGATTTAAGTTTGGTTTAATTAAAGTTTCATTAGGTTAATTATGTTTAAGTTTGGTTTAATTAAAGTTTTTAGTTAAGTTGGTTAAGGTTGGTTGGGTTGATAAATTTTAATTAAACATTAAAAATTATGTTAAAGTTTTAAAATTATGATTTTAATTGAAGTAATATTTAAAGTTTAATTTTAATTACAATTAAGAATTAAAGTTTAATTTTAATTAGGATTAAGAATTAAAGTTTAATTTTAATTAGGATTCAATTTTGGTAAAATTAAATTAAGATTTAATTAAGAGTTAAAGTTTGATTTTAATTAAGATTAAGATGAAAATTTAAATAATTAAGATTTTTAATTAAACTTATGGTTAAGGTTTAATTAATTAAGAATTTTAATTAAGATTAAGGTTAAAATTATTAAGAATTTCAATTAAGATTAAGGTAAAATTTTAATTACAAGCTTTAGTTATTTGGGGATTAAAGTTAGAGGTATTTAAATGAAGTTTTAATAAAGGGTTGAAGTTCAATTAGGTAAAATTTTAGGGGTTAAAATTTAATTTGGTCGAATTTTAAATAAATTAACGTTAGTTAAGATTTAATTAAAGATTCAAGGTTAATTCATTGGAGTCTGAATAAAGATTGAAATTCTAATTAATTAAGGATTAAAGTTGATTAAGGATTAAAGTTTATTAAGGATTCAAGTTTAATTAATTAAGGATTAAAATTTGATTATGTAAAGAGTTAGATTTTTAATTATATAAAATTTAATTAACGTTAAATTTTAATTTAATTAAAGTTAATTTAAGTAAAGTTTGATTATGCAAATTTTAGTTAAAGTTAAAGTAGAATTTAATTAAGGTTAATTTTTAATTTATGTTGAAATTTAATTAGATGAATTTTTAATTAAGGATTTAATTAGGTGAAAAATTAAGATTTAGATTAAATTAAAATATGATTTAATTAAGAATTTTAAAGTTTAATTTTAACATTTAAATAAGATTCAAATTTATAGATACGATTAAAATTTTAATTAATATTTAATTTGGTGAAAAGAAAGTAAAATTTTATCGGTTAAAATTTAATTAAGTAACGGTTAGGTTAAAATACCCAAGTTTCAAATTTTATTGTCTCTAATCATCTCACTCAGTTTAATATTGTCAATCAAAGGGATCCTATAGTTTGTGTGAGATGAGCTTGAATTTGATTTATAAAAGTTAGTCTGACTTTTTGTTAGATTCAGGTTTTACAAGAAGTAGTTTAAAAGTATACTTCGATAAATAGCTTCCAGGCGGGAGGCGAGGCACAAGGGCCTTCTTTGGCCGAAGCCTTATTGGAACAACAACCTCTTTCTAGGCAAAGCTGCTTAAGAAAGTTATACTTTTACCCTACCTGTTGAGACACCCTGGTCTAACTAGTCTAGGATGTGTCTAGATAGTTTCAGCTAGTTCTCCCCGAGAGTCTTTCTAGCGTACCGTTATCTCGACCCACCCTAATACTAAGTCGGTCAAGAGTCAGATTAACTTTTAAGACTAGTCCTAAGTGCCCAACTGGGCAAAGGCCGATTTTGAGGTGCCAACTAGTTTGGTGCCTCCCCCTGGATTATAGGTTGAGTGCTTTGGGCTGTTAAAGTGGACTCTTAAATTTTCTTTTAATTTTGAATTAGTTAAATTTTTTAATTTGTCTTTATTAGGAATTTTTGTAATGCTTAAATTATTGTTGGGTTTTAATTTCGAATTACCCAAGTTTGTAATTTTCAGTTTTGAAGAATTGTTAATTAACTTGGGTTTATTTTCAAGTTTAATGGTTTTTGAATTTTCGATTACAATTGAACTATTAACTGAGTTAAAAACTTTATTGAGATAAACATTGATTTTATCGAGGGTTAGATTTTCACAATCTGAATTAACTTGGTCAATGTTTTGTTTAACCAAGTCAGAGTTGAGTTTGTTCTGGTCTAAAAAGTCTAAAATATTGCAGGATGTTTTTAACAAAATATGCATTTCGGGAGGATTTATAGAGATATCTAATTTATTACAAGAACCTTCTACACAGTCAGATATTTCAGAGATTTGCTCAGAATCATGCAAGACATTTGTATTAATAATACTAGGGGTATTCTTGTAATTTACCTCAATCGCATCCCCTAATTTAGTAGGCTTTACCATTGGTTCAGGCTCGACTTTAGTTGCAAATTGGACTTGATCTTCCATCTTTAAGTTTGGTTCTGCGATTGATTTAGTAGACTCATCTTCAGCTTTAAGCTTAGGCTCATCCAGCTCCTTCAAATTCTCGTGCAATTCATTCAGCCGAGTCCATAGGTCATATGCGTTGTTATACTTTTCCAGTCTGCAGGAAATTTTGTTAGGCAAAACTGCACAAATTAATTTATTTACCTGCTTGTTCAGTTCATCATTTTGAGATTGGTATCTCAGGGCTAACACGTAGTCGAAGTCTTGACTGCCCAAGAAGATCTCCATTGATCGCCTCCAATAGTCGAAATCTTCTGGATAGTAGTGTGGAGGCTCGTTGACATTTCGCCCTTGCATCTTATTTTGCGCCATTTAGAAATCTTGCACACAAAAAATAGACCAAACAAAGTCCCAAGACTAGGTCTTGGATTAGTAGTGCCGGCAGATATAAATATATAAAAATAAAATGACCAACTCGAATGGTGTTGCACCAAATTCGTGTAAAATCGATCGATAAAAAAAACTAATATATAAATATTGATAATAAACTCCGCCTGTGACGACCTAGTCATGGCCGGTCCCAAGCCCGGATAAAGGAGGAGGGTTGCGTTAGGTTGCCAGCCAGCGTAAAAAACTATGGCAAATACTCAATGAATGGATCCATTAAAGTATTATGCTAATGCTAGGATGTTCCCCGGAAGGAACGCGTTGCAGGGTCCGACTGTAACGTCTCGGCAAGGACCGCTACATCTCCAGAACCCGGGTGTAGTGCTAAATATGCAAGGGTTCGCGTTGCAGGGTCCGACTGTAACGTCTCGGCAAGGACCGCTACATCTCCATGAGAACTTGGGTGTAGTGTTAAATAGGCAAGAGTTCTCACACCATAGGTGGACTAAGAATAAACATTATAAGAAAAGTAATAGTCTCAGATTTGGAACATGGAATATAGGAACTCTCACTGGTAAAACAATGGAGGTAGTAGATACAATGATTAGGAGAAAAATTAGTATTTTGTGTGTGCAAGAGACAAAATGGGTAGGTGAGAAGGCAAAAATGATAGAGAACTCGGGTTTTAAGTTATGGTATACAGGAAAGAGTAAAACAAGAAATGGAGTGGGTATTTTTGTAGATAGTTCTTTAAAAGATGAAGTTGTTGGTGTAGTTAGAAAGGGGGATAGAATTATAGCTCTCAAGATAGTAGTGGCGAAAGAAGTTGTGAACGTAATTAGCATATATGCACCTCAAGCAGGATTAGATGAAGAAACTAAATCAAGATTTTGGAGCGATTTAGATGAGGTATTACAAAACATTCCGCCAAATGAAATGATTTTAATAGGAGGCGATCTAAATGGACATGTCGGAGCGAAAAATGAAGAATATGAGAGAGTACATGGGGGTTATGGGTTTGGAACAAGAAATGAAGAAGGAAAAACTATATTGGATTTTGCGATAGCATATGACCTTATACTAGCTAATACATTTTTTAAGAAAAAAGAAGAACACTTGATCACATTCAAAAGTGGGAATAATAAATCACAAATTGATTATTTTATGGTTAGGAAGAGAGATAGGAAGATTTGTAAAGATTGTAAGGTTATCCCTGGAGAAAGCTTAACTACCCAACATAGATTAGTAGTGTTAGATATACGCCTTAGTTATAATATCAATAGAGGAAAAATATACACGACTCCTAGAATTAAGTGGTGGAAGTTAAAGGATGGGAAGCAAAACATATTGAAGGAGAAGGTAGGAATACAAGCATTAGATGAAATATATAGCGACTCTAATACGACATGGGATAAGATGGTATCAAAGTTGAAAATAGTAGCTAAGGATGTACTCGGTGAGTCAAAGGGGCATGCACCACCAAGGAAGGAATCTTGGTGGTGGAATGAGAAAGTACAAGAGAAAGTGAAAGAAAAACGAATAGCTTATAAGGAATTATATATTTGTAAGAACGAGGAAAACTTAAAAAAATATACAATAGCCAAGAAAGAGGCTAAGAAAGCAGTGAATGAAGTAAAAAATAAAACTTTTGAACGATTATATCAAAATTTAGATACAAAAGAAGGGGAAAGAGACATTTATAAAATAGCTAAAGCAAGAGAAAGGAAAACAAGAGACCTTAGTCAAATAAGATGTATTAAAGATGAATGCGATAGAGTACTAGTAAATGATAGCGAAATAAAAGAGCGGTGGAAGATTTACTTTCATCAACTTTATAATGAAAGTTTAGGGGACCAACTTGACTTAGGCAATTTAAGTATTTCAAATGAGTATAGAAATTTTAATTTTCATCGGAGAATTCAAACTTCAGAAGTAGAACAAGCTTTGAAAAGGATGCAAAATGGAAAGGCCGTGGGACCGGATGATATCCCAATAGAGGTATGGAAATGTTTAGGGAAAAAAGGTATTGAATGGCTTACAAAATTATTTAATTTAATATTGAAAACAAGAAAAATGCCTAATCAATGGAGGGTAAGTAGTCTGGTTCCCTTATATAAGAACAAAGGAGACATACAAAATTGTGCAAACTATAGGGGTATTAAATTAATGAGTCATACCATGAAACTTTGGGAAAGAGTAATAGAAAAAAGATTGAGGAAGGAGACCACGGTAACCGAAAATCAATTTGGGTTCATGCCTGGAAGGTCGACAATAGAAGCTATACATCTTCTTAGGCAATTAATTGAAAAATATCGGGAGCAAAAGAAAGATCTACACATGGTATTTATTGATTTAGAAAAAGCTTATGATAGGGTACCAAGAGAAATTATATGGAGAATTCTAGAAAAGAGAGGCGTTAGCGTAACATATATTGACCTAATTAAAGATATGTATGAAAATGTAACGACTAGAGTGAAGACTTCAGGTGGATTGACTGAAGCATTTCCAATAAGGATAGGGTTACATCAAGGATCAGCTTTAAGTCCCTATCTTTTTACACTAATCATGGATGAACTCACTAGGCACATTCAAGATACAGTGCCATGGTGCATGTTGTTTGCAGATGATATTGTTTTGATAGATGAGACACGTGAAGGAGTAAATGCTAAACTAGAATCTTGGCGGGAAACTCTAGAAATGAAAGGTTTTAGGCTTAGTAGAGTAAAGACTGAATATATGGAATTTAAGTTTAGCAATGCTAGACGTAGTGAAACAATTGTTAAGATAGGAGATGATGAGTTGTCTAAAATCGAGAACTTTAAGTATTTAGGATCGTTCTTGCAAAGTGATGGAGGAATTGAGAGAGATGTCTTACATAGAATACAAGCAGGATGGTTGAAATGGAGATTAGCATCGGGTGTCTTATGTGATCGTAAAGTACCTCTAAAACTTAAAGGGAAGTTCTACAAAACGGCAGTTAGACCTGCTATGTTATATGGTGCTGAATGTTGGGCTATGACTCGAGCACATGAGCAAAAGATGAAAGTTGCAGAGATGAGGATGTTAAGGTGGATGTGTGGACATACGAGGATGGATAGAATAAGGAATGAGAGTATTAGAGAGAGAGTCGGAGTTGCATCTATTGAAGAAAAACTTCGGGAGACACGTTTGAGATGGTACGGACATGTACTTAGAAGACCAATAAATGCCCCTGTTAGACGATGTGAAACTATGATAAATACGCACATTAAAAGAGGGAGAGGAAGACCAAAAAAGACTTGGTTGGCAACAATAAAACAAGATAAATTTTATTTAAATCTAGATGATGATATAGTAGGGGATAGAACTCAATGGCGTAAAAGGATCCATATAGCCGACCCCACCTAGTGGGATAAGGCTTTGTTGTTGTTGTTGTTGTTGTATAAATATTGATAATAATATCAGATTTAGACTGTGAGCAAAAAAAATCACAGACAACGATAAAAACTGGATTTCCCCCGGCTCTTACGGTGGTTGAACCGATAGAGAGCGTACCACGCTCTGATACCACTTGTAGGATCGATGCACGTGAGAGGGGGGGTGAATCACGTGACTTTTAAAAAAAATTAGAGTGCTTTAAAAAGCGTGCACAGCGGAAATGAAAGAGATGAAAAACGAACACACAAACACGAACGATTTTTACTTCGTTCGGAGCCTTCGGCGACTCCTACTCGAAGGCCCAGGTCCCTCGGACCTTTCCGTTGGGCAATCCACTAAAACTCTCTATCGGTCAACCCCGATAGAGTAGGCGAGTACAAATGAATTGAAAGTGTGACAACCCCACACTTTCAAGTAATTAAGTGCAATAAAAATATGTATTAAAAAGTTAAGTTCTTCTTTTTACCGACGTCCGGAGTAGGTCGACTCTTTCGGGGCAGCAGGACGTCGTCGGCTCGAAGTGAGGCGTTTCCGGAGCAATGCGCGAGCGTAGAAGAACTTTGAGGCGTTGGAAGAAGTGTTGTTCTGAAGAAGAGGGTCGAGGGCCCTTTATATAGGGCTGGGGGCGCCCGGGATGCTCGGGGCGCCCCCCCACGTGGCTTTCGATCCGGCGAGCCCTCTGGTCAAGGCTGATCTCTGCTTCTTCGGGATCACCTTTGACTGGGGCGCCCGACGCGCGCGGGGCGCCCGGTTTGACCGGTCAAGGCTTCATCTTCTTCGCGAGGGTGAGCTGCTGCAGCTGCCAGTGGCGTGGCACAGTGGGCGCCCGCGACACGCGGGGCGCCCGACGCGCGCGGGGCGCCCGAAACATCCGGGGCGCCCCCAAATGTGCTGCTGTCGGGGCGTTTACTTGCTCTGCTGACTTTGGGTTGACTCTGGGGCGCCCGAAACATCCGGGGCGCCCTGCTCAGCTACTGCCTCACTCCTTTGAGGCTCTCTGAGCTGCAGATACTCCTTCCTTTGGTCCTGCATCCAGGGTTAGTCCAAAACAGCAATTAATAAGTTAATTTACACAGCCTTGGCTGTCTTGGTTCTGACTTTGGGTCTCCAAAATGGAGCCCTAGGTCGAACCGACGCCTAATGTTCCCTCAAGGGGAACGCGTCCTCACTGGTTCGCTCCTCCAGTGACTTACCTCACTTACCTTGTGCAGCTCTACTTGACTTCTTGACCCACCAGGACTTCCTGCCAAGGCTCAACCACCTTGGTCTTCCTGCCAAGTCTCAACCAACTTGGTCTTCAGCCAGTTGTCAGGTCCCGCGGACCCAACTGGACTTCCCGCCAGGACTCAACCATTCTGGACTTCAGCCTGGTGTCTGGTCCTAAGTCTTTCAACCCTGCACACTTAGTAAAGGGGTTAAACACTAACAACCCTAACTTTAACCACTTTGTCATACATCAAAACCCGAGTTTGACCGTTAGTGCAAACTGCACCAACACTATTGACTATGGATGATTCGGTCTACGGAGCATAACTAGGAAAGCAACTGATTAGAATGAAGAGATTCTAGCTATAAAGGAAGATTAAGAGAGATTTACATCATTGACATTTATTCACTAGTCGACCAATTATATTTTTTGTTAAGTACTTAAAATATGATTGTGAATAATTGTATTGAATGGAAATACTGAACATGCTCTTGACTTAATTGTCATGATGAGGGATTAGAGATGTTCATATTGATGTAAATAATTTAATCTGGGGTAAAAGCAAGTGATTGATGTCTCTGATTAATGTGATAGAGCGACTAAGTAAAGTGTAACAACTTTCTTGGTATTGATCGCTCAGAGAGCAGCTAAGTTAAGTGTCACAACTTTCTTAGCAATGATTGCTCAGTATGCTTGCTGTCGCACGAATCATTTTCCCTAAAGTATGAATTGGATGATCTATTAGTCTATGTGACTATATGGTCTTTGTGACCTGATTCTTGTATTAGTCTATGTGACTATATGGTCTTTGTGACCTGATTCTTGTATTGATCTATGTGACTTGACTTGGACGAGTGGAAGATGTTGGAAGTGGGAGACATGGGGAAGTGGGAGATGAAAACATGGAGATTGATTGGGATCCGGACGTGGATAATATGGAAATAGAGCAGGATCTAGAAGAAGAAGAAGATCCTGAAGAGACAGTAAAGGATCCTGAAGAGGTCCCAGAGGAGATTCCTCCTCCACCTGAGGTCACTCTGGTCCAGACTAGAGAGACGGGTCAATTTTTAGCTACGATTCTATTGTCCGCTCTATTGGGAGCAATATCAACCTATTTGTTCTCTTAGCTTCCTTTAGTTACTGACGTTATGTATAGTCAGTATTTATCCATGTAGTGTAATTGTCGTTATGTACGAACAATTTAAGTAATGGTATATGTTAACAAATTTGTTAAATGATTAGTTTATTTAATGATGATTAGTTCATCATAATTAAATGATTAGTTCATTTAATGATGATTAGTTCATGATAATTAAATGATTGGTTCATTTAATGATGATTAGTTCATTATAATTAAATGATTAGTTCATTTAATGATGATTTGTTCATTTGATGGGATGTGTGTGATATAACTAATCATTGTTTATTAGATTGGTACATACAAAGGATGAGTGGGAACGCGGTTGTCACTTGATTTTGTAAACCAACTCTATTTACAATGAGTTAGTTATTGATTACATGCATATAACATACACTGAATTACTAAATAATGCGTTTATTTATGTTAGGTCATGGCAACAAAGAATATTATAGCTGAACTGAACAAAGGAGAGAAACTAAATGGGGACAACTACAAAATATAGCACCTCAAGATACAGTATGTACTTGAGGAACAAGAAGTTCTAGAAGCTGTAAATCAGTTTATGGTAGAACCTGTAGACGGTGCTACCGCCCAGCATAAGCGTGATCTTGATGCCTACAAGACATGGAAGAAAAAGGACTCCACAGCAAAGGGCATTTTGATTAGTTCAATGGTTGATGACCTAGTGTATGAGTATGAGTCATTGCCTTCAGCTCATGCTGTCTGGGTTGCCCTGAGAAATAAATATAGTGGAGTTAGCGTAAGTAAGCTTCGCCAGCTGACAATCAAATTTGACAGCTTCAAGAAACGCCCGAATGTCACCATGACCCAACATCTTAGGGAAATGGGAAATATGATTCGAGAGCTAAAAACTGCCGGTCATGAGTTGACAGATGAACAACAGGTTCAGGCAGTTATCCATTCCCTTCCTGATTCTTGGGAATCAATGAAACAGAATCTTACTCACAGTGAAAGCATTAAAACTTTCATTGATGTCTCACGCCATGTTGAACTGGAGGCGGAAAGAGTAGAATCTGCAAGGATATCTGGACAAGCTTTCGTAGCTGAAGGATCTAGACCCAAGAATAAGAAGATATGGTTCAAGAAAGGAAAGGGAAAGGGAAGAGGAAAAGAAGCTGCTGCTGGGCAAGGCCCGATCAAGAAGGAGTTTAAAGGAAAGAAGTATGGAAAGAAACCTAAAAGCAAGCTGACTTGCTATAACTGTGGCAAGAAGGGCCACTTCGCTCGAGATTGTACCGAGCCGTAAAAGGTAATTCCATATTTAACTTCTTTTCATGAGCATAATGTTGCTAGTTCAATGTTGTTAGCTGATTCTCATCCTTTGTGG
The DNA here is from genome assembly GCA_024364735.1 of Boesenbergia rotunda. Classification (NCBI taxonomy): domain Eukaryota; kingdom Viridiplantae; phylum Streptophyta; class Magnoliopsida; order Zingiberales; family Zingiberaceae; genus Boesenbergia; species Boesenbergia rotunda. Next base: position 722,078 of record JAGFNQ010009586.1, read on the forward strand.
ATTATAGATTCAGGAGCAACGAACCACGTAGCTCGTGATCGAGCTACATACGTGGAGTACCGTCGGGTACCAGCTGGTAACAAATGGATATATGTAGGAAACAATGCAAGAATTGAAGTCAAAGGCATTGGCACTTGCAAGCTCAACCTTCGTGGTGGACAAACGTTGTTTCTACATGATGTCCTTTATGCTCCTGATATTCGACGGAATTTGGTTTCCGTTACTTGTCTTCTTGATTTGGGCTATTGTATAAACTTTTACAGTCGTTGTATGGAACTTCGAATTATCTCTGTGTTAATTGGGTGTGGTTATGTAATGAATGGTTTCATGGTTCTTGATGTGGAACATGATATTAATTATGGAATTAATAGTTGTTTTTCAAACATTGCTTTTACTAGTGATGCTAATATTAATGAGGAAGTTTGGCATGCTAGACTAGGACATATAGGACAAGAAAGAATGAATCGATTAGCTAAGGAGGGTCTATTAGGCTCTCATGCTAAGATTAACTTGTCAGTATGTGAGCATTGTCTTGCTAGAAAAGCAACGAGGAAACCATTTGGCAAGGCTATTAGAGCTGAGTCACCATTGCAATTAATTCATTCGGATATTTGTGGTCCGATGAATGTGAAGGCTAGACATGGAGCTTCCTATTTCATTACATTCATTGATGACTTCACACGTTTTGGTCATGTGTATTTGATCTCTCATAAATATGAAGCATTGGATTGCTTCAAACGTTATTTAAATGAAGTTGAGAATCAAATGGAACGTAAGGTTAAAACCTTACGCACTGACCGTGGAGGTGAATACTTGTCTGATCAGTTCAAGACAACTTGTAATGACCGAGGGATTATTAGGCAGCTAACTATCCCAAGAACTCCGCAGCAAAATGGAGTTGCTGAAAGAAGAAATCGGACTCTTCTAGATATGGTTAGGTCTATGATGGCTCAAGCTAATTTGCCAATTTTCTATTGGGGAGATGCATTATTAGCTGCGACCTACATACTTAACCGAGTGCCTTCCAAGTCTGTTCCATCTACTCCATATGAACGTTGGACAGGCAGAAAACCAGATTTGAGTAATCTGAGACCCTGGGGGTCAGCTGCCTATGTTCATGATAAGACTCACAAATATGGAAAACTATAACCAAGAGGTAAAAAGTGTATCTTTATAAGGTATTCTGATACTTCTAAGGGTTATGTTTTCATTGGTGAGCAGCAAGGTGGAACCATCTCTGAAATTGAGTCAAGAGATGCTACTTTTCTCGAAACTGAATTCCCAACAAGAGGTGAAGTTGATAAGTCGATTCCTTTATTTGCAATAGAGGAAGAGGATAATGTTCCTTTATCAACAACTCAGGTATCACAGGAGATACCTGAATCTAGTCAACCCAGTGGGAGTGATTTGCCAATGAATGAATTAGTTTCAGCTCCTCAACAGTCCGACTTACGACGGAGTAGTCGTAAGATTATTCCTCGGAGAAGGTTTGACATTGAGAATGAGGCATTAATGATACTCCCTATTGACGATGAGGAACCTCGATCGGTTGAGGAAGCATTGAGATGTTCAGTCAGAGAAAAATGGAGAATTGCAATGGATGAGGAAATGGAGTCGATGAGAGAGAATCATGTTTGGGATTTAGTCGATCTTCCTCCGGGCTGAAGGGCTATTGGGAATAAGTGGATTCTCAAAATCAAGAGGAAAGCAGATGGATCGATTAATCGATACAAAGCTCGTCTGGTTGCAAAAGGGTATACCCAAATGGAGGGTATTGATTTTGAAGAGACATTTTCCCCTGTTGTGAAGTTTGTGTCAATACGTGTCATTTTAGCTATAGTAGCACATTATGACTTGGAATTACATCAGATGGATGTAAAAACGGCTTTCCTTAATGGTAATCTTGACGAGAAATCTATATGGCACAGCCAGAAGGTTATATTGCTGAAGGCCAAGAGGATAAAGTATGTAGACTTAAAAAGTCTATATATGGACTAAAGCAAGCGTCGAGACAATGGAACATAAGATTTAATGAAGTCATTTTATCTTATGATTTCGAAATGACCAATGAGGATCATTGTGTATACCTCAAGGAGGATAAAGGAAAGATAGTCATATTATCGTTATATGTTGATGATATGCTAATAGCTGGAAATGACATACAGTTTGTGATAGAAATCAAATCGTGGCTTTCATCACAATTTGACATAATAGATATGGGAGAAGCCGAGTACATCTTAGGAGTTAAGATCATTAGAGATCGATCAAAAAGACTTTTGGGTTTGTTTCAAGAAGCTTATATTACTAAGATGTTACAACACTTCAATATGTCAAACTACAATATTGAACAAACTCCTGTAGCGAAAGGTACTGTTCTGAGCAAAAGTATGTATCCCAAGACTCCTAATGAAATAGCCGATATGAAGAAAAGACCATATGCCAGTGCCATTGGTAGCTTAATGTATACTATGTTGTGTACACGTCCTGATATCAGCTATGCTGTTGGCTTAGTTAGCCGTTTCCAGTCAAACCCAGGATCGAGACACTGGAAGGCGGTGAAGAGAATATTCAGATATCTCAAAGGGACGGCAGATTATTGTCTCTGCTTCCAAGGATCAAAGTTGAGCCTGAAGGGCTATACAAATGCAGATTGGGCAGGAAATCTTGATGACAGAAAATCCACATCGGGTTATGCATTCTTGCTGAATGGTGGCGCCATCTCATGGAATAGCAAGAAACAGGCTTGTGTGGCACTGTCGACAATGGAAGCCGAATATGTGGCTTGTGCAGCGGCTGTACAAGAGGCTGTCTGGTTAAGAAGGTTCCTGAAGCATTTGAAGATTGCTGAGGATAGTGGGAGTCCCGTTACATTGTATTGTGACAATCAAGCTGCAATAGCTTTTTCCAAGGATCCCAAATATCACAGTAAAGGCAAGCACATAGAAATTAAATATAATTATGTAAGGGATATTGTGGACAAAAGAAAGGTAGTCCTTGAGTATATTCCTACCCGTGCTATGCTAGCAGATCCTTTTACTAAGCCATTGACTAAAGAGTCATTTCTTGGTTGTGTGAAGTCTTTGGGATTTCGCAAATTGTAACACATTGTAAAACAATCAAATATATGAAAGTGCCATGATTTATTCAGTGTATATTGGTGTTACATTTTGGATAAAGTCTCGATAAGCATGTTGGCAGGTTGAGATTGGTCCACTCACATGGACAATCATCTCTATTTGTTGAGTATAAATAGAGGTAAGACTATTACTTATGGGATAACTTATGTAGCTATAAATAGAGACATACTCATAAGTTGGAGTCGCCTTGATTTTGTATCAAGATGAGATCATTTATGTAATGATCGGAGTAAATGAACCCACCATTTACTCAATCTGCTTAAAGCCAGATAGGAATTCATAAGTTGAATTCAGGATTAGACATTGGGTATGTCTAGATCGAAATCTGTACGATGTGAATTTTGAGAAAACATGCACTCTTTTTGTTAAAAGAGAAAAACATCGTAGCATGTGATTCATACCATATGTGCTATAGCGACAATAAGGGTAGTAGGAGAATGGATCCCTGTTTCTCTACTATGTGAGACCCTTAAGATTATATGTTAATCTCAGATTTACCCTATGTGACTATTTAGCTGTCTGCTTGAAATTTTAATCAGTGTCTGCTACCTTAGCATGTATCCTATTGGCTATGGATGATTCGGTCTATGGAGCATAACTAGGAAAGCAACTGATTAAAATGAATAGATTCAAGCTAAATAGGAAGACTAAGAGAGATTTACACCATTGACACTTATTCACTGGTCGACCAATTACATTTTTTGTTGAGTACTTAAAATGTGATTGTGAATAATTGTATTGAATGGAAATACTGAACATGCTCTTGACTTAATGGTCATCACGAGGGATTAGAGATGTTCATATTGATGTAAATGATTTAGTCTGGGGTAAAAGTAAGTGATTGATGTCTCTGATTAATGTGATAGAGCGACTAAGTAAAGTGTAACAACTTTCTTGGTATTGATCGCTCAGAGAGCAGCTAAGTTAAGTGTCACAACTTTCTTAGCAATGATTGCTCAGTATGCTTGCTGTCGCACGAATCATTTTCCCTAAAGTATGAATTGGATGATCTATTAGTCTATGTGACTATATGGTCTTTGTGACCTGATTCTTATATTAGTCTATGTGACTATATGGTCTTTGTGACCTGATTCTTGTATTGATCTATGTGACTTGACTTGGACGAGTGGAAGATGTTGGAAGTGGGAGACGTGGGGAAGTTACCGACTTCCCCACGTCCCCACTTCTCCCCCTCCCCCTTGCTCCTTGCTATAACAATGGGGAAGGGGGGGTTCGTCCAAGGAGTGCAAGAGCAGAAGGGAATCGGAAGCATCCGAGGAGCTTTCGGCAACTAGTTTTCCGAAGAGGAAAATTGCGTCGAAAGAGGGATTTGATTTGTGGACATTGAAGGACTTTTCGATTGTGATCGTTCTTCCGACAACAAGTGAAGAACGACAAGTACGAGGTAAAAGGACGCAAGAACTTCACTGTGAGTATTTGCAGATTCACAAAATTTCATTTCGAGATTTCATGCTTTACTAACAATGGTATCAGAGCTTAGATTCGTTCTAAATAGCATGAAATTGCTTCGCCGGAAAATCGCGACTTTGTGTCGGCAGATTTTTTTCGAGTCGGTCGACTTTGTGTCGGCAGATTTTTTTCGAGTCGGTAAAATAATTGTTAGCGTTGCGAACCGACGATCCCACTCGGTCGTGTTGCACACTACCGATTAACCGCGTTCGTCGCGGTGAAAACTTTGGACGGCCGAAGAAAAAATGCAGGCGGCGAAAGCAAACACGAAAAAAAATAAAACGAAAAAAAGGATGACCGGCCGAAGCAGTAGCAACTGAAAAAAAAAGAAATTTTTTCATGCAAACTTAATCCAATGAATATATATATATATATATATATATATATATATATATATATATATATATATATATATATATATATATATATTTGCATTTTTTTTGTTGCTTCCATTAAATTAGCGAATTTAATCTGTTGATTAAAAAAAAATTGCATGTTTTTTTTAATTAATTAGCTTTGTGCTTTAATTAATTGCTTGGTTGAATTTGTATTAAAATTTAGCTATTGGTTATTGGAACTAGACCAAAATTGTGGGTTTATGCATAATTGTGAATTGAATTGAACTAGTTTTGTTACTGGTTTGTCAGTTTTGTACTGACATTGTGTATTTCAATTCCAGATGCCGAGATTTATTACCACAATGACTCGTCGAGATGTGCGACGGAATCATTTGAGGGAACAGATAGAGGAGATTGACTAACACCTCGGGTTGATCGATTGGAAAATCAAATCCTTAGTCTGGGTCCATTATCCTCATTAGAACTAATCTAATCGGACAGGGATAACTTATCTTAGTCGTTTGCTCACTTAATTTAAAGTTAAATCTATTGTTCGAACCAAACAAAATTGTTCTGGTTTGTATTAAACTGATCTGATTAAATTAACTAGTGGTTTGAACTAGATCCTGATTTTATTGGATCAATTTGGTCTAGTCAAACCAACTAATGGTTCGAACTAGACATAAACATAGTTGGATCAAGTAGGTCTGATTAAATCAACTAATAATTTCAATTCCAGATGCCGAGATTTATTACCACAATGACTCGTCGAGATGTGCGAACTTGTGAACGAATGGTAGTTGATAGTGAGCAAATTGTTTATGTCTAGTTCCTCAAGTGCATTTCCGATCAGATGTCCTTCAATCCTATAGCGAAAGGACGCAAGTGAAAAAAAAAAAGGAATTTTTTTTTTTTTGCTTGCAAACTTGATCTGTTGATACGAACAGAAAATTGCATATTTTTTTTGCTTCCATTAAATTAGTTAGCTTTGTGCTTTAATTTAATATCTTATTGCTTGGTTGAATTTGTATTAAAATTTGACTATTGGTTATTGGAACTCTACCAAAATTTGATTAAATGGATTGGATTTTAGTTAGAATTAATTAAATCCGATTAAGTTGGTTCATTTCAACTGGAATTTAAATTATTAGTTAATTTAATCAGACCAACTTGAACCAACTATGTTTATGTCTAGTTCGAACCATTAATTGGTTTGACTAGACCAAGTTGATCCAATTTAATCTAAACCATCGGTTGGTTTTACCAAATTTTATCCGTTGTTTAACCTGATTAAATGGGCTAAGGTTAGACAAGAACAGATTAAGATAATCATGTCCAATTAGATTAGTTCTAATAAGGACAATAAATTCAACCTTAGAATCTGATCGATCAGTCCGATGTCAGTCAATCGAGGCTCCTCGAAGAAAATTTGTTTTTCTTGTCTATTTGTGATTTTACGTGTATACATATGAATTGAATTAAACTAGTTTTGTACTGGATTGTCAGTTTTGTACTGACAATGTATATTTTTCAATTCTAAATATTGCACGATAGGGACGGCATGGCTGGTCATAATGAGCGACTAGAGGAGCTATTGGCGGAATTCAGGACAGTTTTCTATAGTCCATTTCTCGGAGTCCAGGGCGTTATAGGACGACTGGATCGGATCTTCTGGAAACTTGAGCAGGCCGGGTTCCCCATGATCGATGATCACCGAATCGGGGAATTAATGCGTGCTCTACCAAAGAGAGCAGGGAAAGTTGCGAATCAGATATGGGCTGAACACAGCTTTCGCCTCTCCTACATAGAGCTATGCAATCAGCTGCTGCGCCTACAGTTTCCTGAGGACTTGGGGGAATCTGACTCCGAGTCTGAAATGGAGGAGGATCCTGAACCCGAGGAGAATCTCGAGGAAGAGGAGGATCCCGAGATTCTTGAATACGAAGAAGATCCCGAGATGGAGGAGGATCTAGAGGAGGATCCAGAGATGGATCTGATTGAAGAATTCCAAGGGGATCCTGAGGAAATTGATTGGGATCCGGACGTGGATAATATGGAAATAGAGCAGGATCTAGAAGAAGAAGAAGATCCTGAAGAGACAGTAGAGGATCCTGAAGAGGTCCCAGAGGAGATTCCTCCTCCACCTAAGGTCACTCTGGTCCAGACTAGAGAGACGGGTCAATTTTTAGCTACGATTCTACTGTCCGCTCTATTGGGAGCAATATCAACCTATTTGTTCTCTTAGCTTCCTTTAGTTACTGACGTTATGTACAGTCAGTATTTATCCATGTAGTGTAATTGTCGTTATGTACGAACAGTTTAAGTAATGTTATATGTTAACAAATTTGTTAAATGATTAGTTTATTTGATGATGATTAGTTCATTATAATTAAATGATTAGTTCATTTAATGATGATTTGTTCATTTGATGGGATGTGTGTGATATAACTAATCATTGTTTATTAGATTGGAACATACAAAGGATGAGTGGGAACGTGGTTGTCACTTGATTTTGTAAACCAACTCTATTTACAATGAGTTAGTTATTGATTACATGCATATAACATACACTGAATTACTAAATAATGCGTTTATTTATGTTAGGTCATGACAACAAAGTATATTATAGCTGAACTGAACAAAGGAGAGAAACTAAATGGGGACAACTACAAAATATGGCACCTCAAGATACAGTATGTACTTGAGGAACAAGAAGTTCTAGAAGCTGTAAATCAGTTTATGGTAGAACCTGTAGACGGTGCTACCGCCCAGCATAAGTGTGATCTTGATGCCTGCAAGACATGGAAGAAAAAGGACTCCACAGCAAAGGGCATTTTGATTAGTTCAATGGTTGATGACCTAGTGTATGAGTATGAGCCATTGCCTTCAACTCATGCTGTCTTGGTTGCCCTGAGAAATAAATATAGTGGAGTTAGCATAAGTAAGCTTCGCCAGCTGACAATCAAATTTGACAGCTTCAAGAAACGCCCGAATGTCACCATGACCCAACATCTTAGGGAAATGGGAAATATGATTCGAGAGCTAAAAACTGCCGGTCATGAGTTGACAGATGAACAACAGGTTCAGGCAGTTATCCGTTCCCTTCCTGATTCTTGGGAATCGATGAAGCAGAATCTTACTCACAGTGAAAGCATTAAAACTTTCATTGATGTCTCACGCCATGTTAAACTGGAGGCGGAGAGAGTAGAATCTGCAAGGATATCTGGACAAGCTTTCGTAGCTGAAGGATCTAGACCCAAGAATAAGAAGATATGGTTCAAGAAAGGAAAGGGAAAGGGAAGAGGAAAAGAAGCTGCTGCTGGGCAAGGCCCGATCAAGAAGGAGTTAAAGGAAAGAAGTATGGAAAGAAACCTAAAAGCAAGCTGACTTGCTATAACTGTGGCAAGAAGGGCCACTTCGCTCGAGATTGTACCGAGCCGAAAAAGGTAATTCCATATTTAACTTCTTTTCATGAGCATAATGTTGCTAGTTCAGTGTTGTTAGCTGATTCTCATCCTTTGTGGATATAGATTCAGGAGCAACGAACCACGTAGCTCGTGATCGAGCTACATACGTGGAGTACCGTCGGGTACTAGCTGGTAACAAATGGATATATGTAGGAAACAATGCAAGAATTGAAGTCAAAGGCATTGGCACTTGCAAGCTCAACCTTCGTGGTGGACAAACGTTGTTTCTACATGATGTCCTTTATGCTCCTGATATTCGACGGAATTTGGTTTCCGTTACTTGTCTTCTTGATTTGGGCTATTGTATAAACTTTTACAGTCGTTGTGTGGAACTTCGAATTAACTCTGTGTTAATTGGGTGTGGTTATGTAATGAATGGTTTCATGGTTCTTGATGTGGAACAAGATATTAATTATGGAATTAATAGTTATTTTTCAAACATTGCTCTTACTAGTAATACTGATATTAATGAGGAAGTTTGGCATGCTAGACTAGGACATATCGGACAAGAACGGATGAATAGATTAGCTAAGGAGGGTCTATTGGGCACTCATGCTAAAATTAACCTGTCCATATGTGAGCATTGTCTTGCTGGAAAAGCAACAAGGAAACCATTTGGTAAGGCTATTAGAGCTGATTCACCATTGCAATTAATTCATTCGGATGTATGTGGTCCAATGAATGTGAAGGCTAGACATGGAGGTTCCTATTTCGTAACATTTATTGATGACTTCACACGTTTCGGTCATGTGTATTTGATTTCTCATAAACATGAAGTATTAGATTGCTTCAAACGTTATTTGAACGAAGTTGAGAATCAATTGGATCGTAAGGTTAAAACCTTACGCACTGACCGTGGAGGTGAATACTTGTCTGATCAGTTCAAGACAACTTGTAATGACCGAGGGATTATTAGACAGCTAACTATCCCAGGAACTCCGCAGCAAAATGGAGTTGCTGAAAGAAGAAATCGGACTCTTCTAGATATGGTTAGGTCTATGATGACTCAAGCTAATTTGCCAATTTCCTATTGGGGAGATGCATTATTAGCTGCTACCTATATACTTAACCGAGTGCCTTCTAAGTCTATTCCATCTACACCATATGAACGTTGGACAGGCAGAAAATCAGATTTGAGTAATCTGAGACCTTGGGGGTCAGCTGCCTACGTTCATGACAAGACTCACAAATATAGAAAACTAGGACCAAGAGGTAAAAAGTGTATCTTTGTAAGGTATTCTGATACTTCTAAGGGTTATGTTTTTATTGGTGAGCAGCAAGATGGAACCATCTCTGAAATAGAGTCTAGAGATGCGATTTTTCTCGAAACTGAGTTCCCAACAAGAGGTGAAGTTGATAAATCGATTCCTCTATTTGCTATAGAGGAGGAGGATATTGTTCCTTTATCAACAAATTAGGAATCACAGAAGAACCCTGAATCTAGTCAACCCAGTGGGAGTGATTTGCCAATGAATGAATCAGTTTCAGTTTCTCAACAGTCAGACTTGCGGAGGAGTAATCGCAAGATTATTCCTAAAAGAAGGTTTGACATTGAGAATGAGGCATTAATGATTCTCCCTATTGACGATGAGGAACCTCGAACGGTTGAGGAAGCATTGAGATGCTCAGTTAAAGAAAAATGGAGACTTGCAATGGATGAAGAAATGGAGTCTATGAGAAAGAATCATGTTTGGGATTTAGTCGATCTTCCTCCGGGCCGAAGGGCTATTGGGAGTGAGTGGATTCTCAAAATCAAGAGGAAGGCAGATGGATCGATTAATCGATACAAAGCTCGTCTGGTTGCAAAAGGATATACCCAAATGGAGGGTATTGATTTTGAACAGACATTTTCCCCTGTTGTGAAGTTTGTGTCAATACGTGTCATTTTAGCTATAGTAGCACATTATGACTTGGAATTACATCAGATGGATGTAAAAATGGCTTTCCTTAATGGTAATCTTGACGAGGAAATCTATATGGCACAGCCAGAAGGTTATATTGCTGAAGGCCAAGAGGATAAAGTATGTAGACTTAAAAAGTCTATATATGGGCTAAAGCAAGCGTCGAGACAATGGAACATAAGATTTAATGAAGTCATTTTATCTTATGATTTCGAAATGATCAATTAGGATCATTGTGTATACCTCAAGGAGGATAAAGGAAAGTTTGTCATATTATCGTTATATGTTGATGATATGCTAATAGCTGGAAATGACATACAGTTTGTGATAGAAATAAAATCGTGGCTTTCATCACAATTTGACATAATAGATATGGGAGAAGCTGAGTACATCTTAGGGGTGAAGATCATTAGAGATCGAACAAAAAGACTTTTGAGTTTGTCTCAAGAGGCTTATATTACTAAGATGTTACAACACTTCAATATGTCAAAATGCAACTTTGAACAAACTCCTATAGCGAAAGGTACTGTTCTGAGCAAAAGTATGTATCCTAAGACTCCTAATGAAATAGCCGATATGAAGAAAAAACCATATGCCAGTGCCATTGGCAGTTTAATGTACACTATGTTGTGTACACGTCCTGATATCAGCTATGCTGTTGGCTTGGTTAGCCGTTTCCAGTCAAACCCAGGATCGAGACACTGGAAAGCGGTGAAGAGAATATTCAGATATCTCAAAGGGACAGCGGATTATTGTCTCTGCTTCCAAGGATCAAAGTTGAGCCTGAAGGGCTACTCAGATGCAGATTGGGCTGGAGATCTTGATGACAGAAAATCCACATCGGGTTATGCTTTCTTGTTGAATGGTGGCGCCATCTCATGGAATAGCAAGAAACAAGCTTGTGTAGCTTTGTCGACAATGGAAGCCGAATATGTGGCTTGTGCAGCGGCTGTACAAGAAGCTGTCTGGCTGAGAAGATTCCTGAAGCATTTGAAGATTGCTGAGGATAGTGGGAGTCCAGTTACAGTGTTCTGTGACAATCAAGCTGCAATAGCTTTTTCCAAAGATCCCAAGTATCACAGCAAAGGCAAGCATATAGAAATCAAATATAATTATGTAAGGGATATTGTTGACAAGAAAAAGGTAGTTCTTGAGTATATCCCTACACGTGCTATGCTTGCAGATCCTTTTACTAAGTCATTGACTAAAGAGTCATTTCTTGGATATGTGAAGTCCATGGGACTTCGAAAAATGTAACACAATGTACAGACAAATTCATTATATATGAAAGTGCCATGATTTATTCAGTGTATGTATTGGTGTTACATTTTGAATAAAGTCTCGATAAGCATGTTGGCAGGTTGAGATTGGTCCACTCACATGGACAATCATCTCTATTTGTTGAGTATAAATAGAGGTAAGACTATTACTTATGGGATAGCTTATGTAGCTATAAATAGAGACATACTCATAAGTTGGAGTCGCCTTGATTTGTATCAAGATGAAATCATTTATGTAATGATCGGAGTAAATGAACCCACCATTTACTCAATCTGCTTAAAGCCAGATAGGAATTCATAAGTTGAATTCAGGATTAGACATTGGGTATGTCTAGATCAAATCTGTACGATGTTAATTTTGAGAAAACATGCACTCTTTTGTTAAAGAGAAAAACATCGTAGCATGTGATTCATACCACATATGCTATAGCGACAATAAGGGTAGTAGGAGAATGGATCCCTGCTTCTCTACTATGTGAGACCCTTAAGATTATATGTTAATCTCAGATTTACCCTATGTGACTATTTAGCTGTCTGCTTGAAATTTTAATCAGTGTCTGCTACCTTAGCATGTATCCTATTGGCTATGGATGATTCGGTCTATGGAGCATAACTAGGAAAGCAACTGATTAAAATGAATAGATTCAAGCTAAATAGGAAGACTAAGAGAGATTTACATCATTGACACTTATTCACTGGTCGACCAATTACATTTTTTGTTGAGTACTTAAAATGTGATTGTGAATAATTGTATTGAATGGAAATACTGAACATGCTCTTGACTTAATGGTCATCACGAGGGATTAGAGATGTTCATATTGATGTAAATGATTTAGTCTGGGGTAAAAGCAAGTGATTGATGTCTCTGATTCATGTGATAGAGCGACTAAGTAAAGTGTAATAACTTTCTTGGTATTGATCGCTCAGAGAGCAGCTAAGTTAAGTGTCACAACTTTCTTAGCAATGATTGCTCAGTATGCTTGCTGTCGCACGAATCATTTTCCCTAAAGTATGAATTGGATGATCTATTAGTCTATGTGACTATATGGTCTTTGTGACCTGATTCTTATATTGTCTATGTGACTTGACTTGTATGAGTGGGAGATGTAAGAAGTGGCAGCGTGTGCAGTTATTAACTGCACACGCTGCAGCGTGTGCAGTTATTGCACACGCTGCAGGGAGTGGGCTCGATGCCCCTCCCCCTCCACTCCTTCTACACCCCTTTGCTCCCCTATATAAGAAGGGGGGTAGGGGGTTCATTCAAGGCAAGTGTGAGTGAAGGCATTTGGAATTCTAGAAGTGAACATCCAAAGCGTTCGAGGGATTTGGTTCGTGATACCGAGAGGGGAAGAGCTTTCCGACTGGTGATCGTTCTTCCGACGACAAGCACGAAAAACAACGAAGGACGCGTTGAATCCACTGTAAGTGTTTACCGTTTTTCAATATGTAGATTCGTTCACAATTTCATGCTTAGATTAACAATGGTATCAGAGCACAATCCACAATCGGAACCATTGTAGTTGATTTGTGTCTAGTTCCTTCAACTGCATTTCCGATCAAATGTCCTTCAATGTCTATATGGTCTTTGTGGCCGAATGTCATTAAATCTTATGTTCCTGCTCTATTTCCTGAAGGGCCACCCTCAATCGTGCTTTCCGATCCTATAATTAATATCAGAGCTTGGACACTCTGAATTAGTTTTACTACTTTAGAGCCTATTTCAAAACTTCATTCTTTTTTTTTAATTTACTTTAGTATTTTCTTTTATTTTTATTGCATCACTTATCCAAGACATTAAAAATTCTTGGAATTTTTGAAGTTTATCTATGCAATATACAATGTCTAAACAAGAAGATTCAGTATTCGCTCGCCTATCCCTCTTTAACAGAAATGATTTTAACCACCGGAAAAGGCGGATGAAGTACTCTCAATAGACAGAAATCGATATTTGGATCATCGTCAAGAATGACTTCACGCTACCAGTCGACGAATCAACAAAACCATAAGAAATGGAAAAGTGGATCACGAATATAAAAAAGAAGGCTCAATTCAATGCTTGAACCACAAATACGATACTATATGGATTAACAAAAGAAGTGCTAAATCGAATCGGGCTATTAAATTGTGCAAAGTTCTCTGAGACAAATTAATCCAAATCCACGAAGGAAGATCAGACTAAAAGGTAATAAAAAGAAACCTTCTTGTAAATCAATTATTTAACATTCAAATGCAGAGTGCAGAGTCTGCAAGTCAACTACACACAAGGATACAAACAATTTGAATGGACTCCACTCAATTGGGCAAATAGTGGAAAATCAAGATGTTATTAAAGGATTGAACTCGATGCTAGAGGAAAAAAGAGGGGGGGGGGGATATCGTTACGAATTTAAATATGAGCATATAGTAAGTTGAATCAATCAGAGTTCATACAGTTGAAATAAAGTTTACTTAGACTGATTCAATCAAGTAAGACAAAGGCAATAAAATTATGCAATATATTTAGCTAACAACATAAGCATGTAAGTTGATCAATCAAAAAAGAAGTATAGAGATATAGTAGTTATAAAATGTAATTCTTATTTCTAATTCCTCCTAATTAGAGAAACCTTCTTAAAAAAATCTAAAAAGTTTAAGCGCAATAAAACAAATAAGGCAATACCAAAACAAATAAAAATGTTACTCTAGGTGTTGCTGATTAGAAATAAAGTGTGTTACAACACAAAAGACGAAAGAACACTTAGAGCATAAGAACAAGAATGAATTATAGGTGAATGAATTGGTTTTCAAGCTCTGCCTAAAAGCTTCTTATATAGGACTCATCGAGTCACTTGAAGCCTTCTTGGTCACCTATAGAGATGCTGATGTGGCTGCAATTTCTATTCGTAAGATGACGTTAACGAAGCTCTTTGATCGCTTGGATGCCCTCCGGTCGCCTGGAGAAGGGACAAATCTCATCTTAACCCAACTCGCTTAGTTTGCTGATAATGTTATCTCTCGATCGCTTGGATGATGCTCTAGTCGCTCGTGCTTTGGTCACCCCGACCTAGCTATGGTTGTCTAAACCCTTCAAAAATCTTTCATCGAGAGTTATTACCAGCTAGTTGCCCTTAAACTCCATTCGGTTGCCTGGAACCATTGAACATGCTTCTTTGTAGTTGTTACACATAGTGAGTAGGATATAAAATGTAAAGTCAGTTGTATTTATGTTAGGTCTAAAAGTTCAGCCTCCACCTGACTCATCTAGACTGAGGTGCCAAGTATACTCGACTACGGTTCAAAATTGATGGTTCGACGGTTCGAAACTGCAGGTTCGACAACTCGTGGGGGGTCGACTCTTAACCTAAACTGTCTTAGACGGTCACGGTTCACGGTTCGTCACGGTTCAAAATTATTATTTTATTTTATTTAAAAAATAATAATTTTATAAATTTATTTGTTGGATTCGATTGTTGTTGGACTTATTAAAAATTATAATATAGTAAAAATTATTAATTAGTTATTAAATAATTAATTAATATATAAAATTATTTAGTGATAAAATGTTTGTTAATTAATAATATAATAAAAGTAGTTATTAAATAATTAATTAATAAATAAAATACTTAATATGGGCGAACTGGCGGGCTGAACCGCAGGTTAATTGGTGGGCTGCCAGTTCAGCTGGGCCTAGAAATGGTTGCCAGTTCCGGTTCGGCCTAGTTACAGTCCCGGGTGGGTCCGGGCCTGTGGTTGGGTCTAGTGCCAAGCCGCAACTCCGATCCACTTCCACTTGGACTTGTTTACTAAGCCTTCAACTTCCAGCTGACTCCATTTGTACTTGATTAATTTAGCACTCGATTAGGAATTTATCTGTCAAATCTTAATCACTTAGACTTGATTCACTTAGTCTCCATCTAAAAATTTATTGCTTGGTCTCCAATCAACACTTAGCTCATGCCTAATTTGACTTGTGATGCCTACATCCAGTATGACTTAATTACTATACTTTAACACTTGTCAAGTGCACTTATAAACTTGACATAACTCAATATCTACTTAGTATATTTGACTTGATATTTTTTGCATGTGTAGAATGTGTATAGGTTAGGAATACCTTGATTGCATATCACACAATATGCAAAATTTGATAGTTTGTTTTGAGGAACATAAATATCAAATAAGATGTTTAAGATGATAAATACTCAATGGTTCACAATGTTTGTTATGATACATCTCTTGATGAATTATAAGTAGCAAGATAATAATCATTGACCAAGTACAGAAATATCAATCTATTAATAGTGTACATTTGGCTCCAATTCCATAGATGGAAATTTTATTTTGAAAATATAATTTCATATTTGAACATATACAGCCACTGTCTTCACCTTTTAGATTTTAAAAAAGGAATGAAAATTGATACATTATTGAAACTTTTGCTAATATCATTTTTTGAATCAAATTTGAAAAATATGATACATTTTCATTAAGAATAAAAAAAATAGTTGTATTGCCACAATACAACAAGGGTTGAATCATTGCAACTACGAAATACCCTTTCACTTATTGGCTTACTTGGAGACGATGATACATGGTCACTTGAGGTGAATGATATCATCTTTTACCACAATATACTTCAAATAGATATATTTGTAAAATTTTATAATTTTATAAGATTTATATAGTTTTATATACATTTTTTGAATTTGATATGGGTGTATAAATTAGAGCATAGTCAACTGCTTTAGATAACTAGTCAATTGACATTAGAATTGATCAACTGGTATCTATTGGAAGTCAACTAAATTAGGGCTGAAAGTTAATAATTAGAATTTTTAATTATTAGTAAACTTGTTCTTTCCATTTAGATCTGTTTTGAGGATTAGAAATATAAATTAATGAATACTTTCATGACTTGAAATTGTATTTAATGCTGGGAAGAAAGAAAAAAAAGTTTAAGTTAGAAACTTTATGTTGGACCAATAGAATAGTTGGCTGAAAAGTTAGGGGTGATTAATAATTTTCTTGTGACATTAACTTATACTCTTGCTAATGGATTAATAAAATCAATTATAAGTAGTTAGTGCAATGGAAATAAAAACAAAAAAAAAAGGATACCCATGTTAACACGGAGTATATATGGATCATTGTTTCTATTTCATAACATATAAATGTTTGGCGAGTCGATTTTGAAAATATTATTATAATTTTCCCTTCTTAGATTTCTTTCTATTGGCGGAGAAAACTCTTATAAACTCCTTACAGGAAGATTATAATGAACTTTAAAGATTGACGAAAAGAAAGAGTACAATAGAGCTCTAATAAACCACAATGATGTTCAATTCATCAAGGCCTTAACAAATAGAAGATTAAACATTTGAGAATTAAATAATAAAATAATCTAAAATGATCTAGGAGTCAAGATTATGCCATTTACTTAACTCATAGATAGACACTTTGCTTTGTCCAACAATCAATTTTATTTTTTTTTTTTTTTGCAATGGTTGGTTGTTGGATAAGTTACGCATTTAGAACATCTTTTTAAATTTAACTCGTAAGGTCGATTTATTAAAAAAACAAAAGTAGAATATTTATATGTTTTTACACAAAAGTGTTTTCGATGTTTCACGATCAAATGAGATGATGAGTTCAAATAAAATAAAAGTAAACTAAATCAAACCGAACCGGATTATTGTTGGAGGGCAGCGGTACTGTCAAGCGCCGCTGCCATCTCCCTCTGGAACCGCCACAGGTAGTTGAGCCCGACGAGGAGCTCCGTCACGGCCGCCTCCACCTTCTCCCGGTCCGCGAAGTGAAGCGTCTGCAGCAGAAGCACGTTCGCCCTCGGCGCTGATGCTGTCCTCCGCCGCCCCTCAAAGCTTCGTTCCCCCTGCCACCGGATCGTATCCTGAGCCACCGGACCCAGCCACTCCGCGATCCGCGCCAACGCCGCGCGCCACTCCGCAGCCAATCGTACGTCCCGGCACGCTTCCCACCCCACACCCCTCAGTCGCGCCCGCAGCTGCGCCCGCACGCTCGCCGGCAGCATCGCGTACACCTCCTCCCTCGCCTCCGCCCCCACCGCCCGCGGCGCCCGCGCCATCTTCTCCAGCACCGAGATCAGGTTCGAGTAGTGAAGCGACAGCGCCGCCGCGCCCAGCGTCGACGGCGCCGGATTCAGGGTCTCCGAGCAAAGCTCCAAGAACCCGCAGTTCGGCTTCAGCGTCGAAGCCGTGTCGTCGGAGGGGAAGACGGCAGCGAAGCCGGACGAAAGAGCTCGAGGCAGGGGACACGGTTCGCCGCCGCAAAAGGCGTACTTGATCCGGGCGAGAACCGTGAAAGCGGCTCGAGCCAGGGGCGCCACGGCAGCGTCGAAGGTGGAGCTCCAAAGCGAGGTTTGCCTCAAGTACTTCACCTGCTGCTTCTTCCAGAAGATCCTCTGCTGCAACTCTGCCAACATGGCCAGGCGCGATCCGCCGCCGCCGCCGTGCACTAACTTTTTCAGAGTCTGTTCCGCCTCCGACAACTCGTCCATTTCCCTAAAAAGTGCGGCAGTCGTCGACACTTGTCGATCCATCTTCTTAGCCAGCTTGGTCTCCATGTCCTTCCACCCCATCACCCAGCGGTCAGGGTCTTGGCCGGAATCCGCGAAAGCGTGGAAACTGAGGCCGAAGTGGCGGAGGGCAGGATCGGCGCAGCGGTGGGCGAGGGCCGCGACGGAGTCGGAGACGAGGCGGAGGGAGTCGGCGAGCTCGGCGCGGGCGAGGAGGAGGAGGAAAGAGTCGTCGTCTGAGATGAGCTTGCGGACGCCGGGCAGGGCGATGGTGTGGTTTCGAAGGTGGGAGAGTTGGGCGTCGGAGAGGTAGCGCCAGATGTGGAGAAGCTTGGACATGAGGGAGGCAACCTCGAAGGCGAGGATGCCGACGAGGTGTGCCTGCTTCCTGCGAGAGACGATAGCTGTGGAGTCGAGGCCGGTGGAGATTGCCGACTTGACCTTGGTAAGCAATGTCTCGAGGGCCATGGTAATCTACTGTATTTATTCCCTCCTTCTTCTTCGTCTTCTTCTTCGTCTTCTTATATCACTGAAGGAAGATGAGGAGCTGCCTGACGCTAGTATATATATATATATATATATATATTAAAAAAACATTTTTTTAAAAAAAAAGTGAATTTGGCTATGTACAAGAACAGGTCCCATCAGCAATAGTGTTGGTTGTCATGATTGATTGACGACGGAGAGGAATCATGCATCCTATTGGGTAAATATACGTCATATTTAGGACAGTCAAGTGCCTATTCATAAATATAACTAATCTTCCATATTGACAATATTATTGTACCACAACAAGAGTGTCCCTTCCATATTGACTATTATGTATATGTTTGAATCACTGTGATTTAGTGATGCCGAAAACAAATTTTAAGCCATGTAGCTTGAACATGACACAAACTTAATTTGCATTGGGGAAGTAGTAGTCAGTTCTCGCTTTAAACTTCTCCATGAAACAAAGCCATCGAACTAACATGAAGATGTAACTCGAAGTAAAACTCATGCCATCAAGAATGTAAAAAAGTATGAGTAACTTCTTACCCTTCTTAAAACAAGCTAAGTATGAAGGTTTTAGCCCTTTGCCAGTATTAATTTGAATGGTTTCTTTACTGTTGTTTAATGGTTTCTATATATTTGCCAATGCAATTCAAATCAAAGCAATATCTTACCTTGTGGAAAATTTAGTATACATCAAATTATTAGTGCAATTAATTAAAAAGGGAGAGCTGGTTCATTTCTTAGTACTTCCATTTCCTAGGAACTAGATTTTCCATTGTTTAACCTCGTTAGGATTTTCATTCTTAATACCTAATTAAGTTTTTCTCTTGTCTAACTTCCAATTAAGATTTTCATTGTCTAACCTTCCATTAGTACTTTTCCAGTCAAGTATTCGATCGTCCTTTGACCTACTTGATTTCTCTCTCATACCTTGTCAAATCTCAAAACTCAAGCTCGTGTCAATCCGAGCTTAGTCAACATGGTCAACTTGAACCCGAGGATGATTGCACCAACATTTCTGCTGGATGTCTTAGATGGAGAAAACTCTCACAACACTTATTATTATATAAGTAATAAAAAATAAAACAAAGATACAAATGAACAATGTAAATGAAACAATTTACATGAAAGAAATTTTTCTTTGAGCGCTGGTAATTGCTTTAACCTCCTGAGGTATGAAACATCATTATACTCCAAAACCCATAAGAATCGACAGTGAAAATCTCTTCTTTTTTAACCTTTAGGTCAAGGTTAATTTTTATTTATCAATCGATCGACTTCATTATCATCAGTAGATTGTACTAAAATAGACCACTACACTAATAGAATAGTTCTCACAAACTCTCATTTGACGATGAATAATCTACTGTTATTATTTATTAGTTGATTGATATTTAAACAGTCGAGTGTTGCAACTGACTTAGAAACATTCTGATCGCTACAACATTGCTAATAGTCGATTGTCCAACTCTATTAATTAGCATTTATGAAGTTGATCAACCGATTTCTTAACTTTTGGTTTGCTAGAATAATATTAGTCGACTTCCTAACTTGACAAATTAGCATCAATTGAGTTGATCAGTCGATTTTCACAATTTTTATTTATTATAATAACAATAGTTGGTTAATTAATATCAATCGAGTTACTCGATGGATTGATTTTCTAACTTTCAATTTGCTACTGTAACAATTTATTGTTATGATTCATTAATCGACTATCATTATAGAATCTTATTCACTACTCAATGTTGAAAACATCGTCCACAATGAAATTTTAATATTCAAGTGAATTCTAAAAATTAGATAATATATTTTAATATTCAATCGGTTAGCTATCAAAATGGAATTTGCATAAATAAGTTGGCCAATAACCTTTTAAAAATATTATTGTTGAACTATATATTATATATTTTTATATATTTAGTGGATGTTAATTGTAAGCCTCCAACCCTGTCTAATACCCTGTTATTAGACATTCAGTCAAAATTAAATATGTGATATAATAGGCATACTTAATAGATTAATTATTAATTTTATTTTAACACTTAATAAAATTTTAATTAAATCTAAATTGAGTGTTTAAAATATTATATAATTTTTTTTAAAAAAATGGATTGGGTCTTAAGTAATTATAAAATGTATTATTTTTTTAATTCTTAAAATATTTAGAAAGGAGAGAATGAGAGGCAGAGATATTTTAGGAATAGAAAAAACTTAACAGATAATTCATGAAAAAAAAGTAAAAATGAATTAAAACAAAAATAAAAATCTCTCTAGACGTTTTGTCCTATCTTCTTTTCCGTATATTCCTCTAGAGTGGTAAATTTTTCCATATGATTTCCCATTGCAAGATGCTTGAATACAGCAACTCCATCATTAAAGTTTTGTTTGATTGGGAACTGGTAGATGAGCACTACCAACGGTTTTTATCAGTGTTCTGAAAATCGGACCGGACTGGACGGTCGGACCGGTTGAACCGGGAACCGGCCAGATTTCCGGTCCGAGTTGACTCTGAAAATCGGCTACTCAACAACCGGATGTGAACCGTTCTGAACCGGGCGGGAACCGGTGAACCGGACAAACCGGAAAAATCGGTCAAACCGGCTTGGTTTATTTCATTTTCATTTTTTGATTTTTTCCCCCCTTTTGCAATTTTGCTTTCTTACTAAAAATGAAAATTAAAAAATAAAATATCAAAAACTTAGTTTGCTTTCACCCAAAGTCCCAAACGAACAAACCTATTATTTTTGCAAGAGAGTCACCGCCGCCAGTCTCTCGCCCGTCACCTTGCCTCTACCAGTCTCGCCGCGGCGCCCTGCCTCCGCTAGCCTCGCCTCGTTGCCACTAGCCTCACCCCGTCTCCAGCTTCGTTGCGTCGTCGTGCTGGCATATGATGGCAGCAATATATGACATATTTAGATGTGTAATTTTGTATGTGTTTACTAGTGTCCCCTATTTAAGTGTTTATTGGTGAACAAATGTTACTGTGATATAGTTTTAACTTCTAATAAGATTCTGTAATTCGTATTCAGATTTCTTGAATCCAATGGTTTTAAATTTGAATTTTTCTTTAAACCTAATCTTTTTTTTCAAGAATACTGTACTGAGTTGCTGACAAAAATATATCACATGTTTAACCTAGTTGATCTAATCTTGAAGAAAATAATTGGATAAGTTGTTAGTTTCATATATTTATATAAATACATGTTTTATTATATACCGGTTATATCCCGGTTGGACCCCCGATTAAACCGGTTGAACCTCTGAATCTCTGAACCTTTGCTTCGACCGGTTCGATGTCCGGTCCGATTCTAAGAACCTTGGTTTTTATTCAATTAATCCGTTTGACTTTTTTCATTACCTTTTTTTGAATAAAATTTTCCACATTTAAAAATTATACAAGGTAATGGATCCTCCAGATTTTTGCACATAAATCCGTAACAGTTCGGGGGGAAAACAGGAACAGTTAGAATGCCGTTCAATGGATCTTAAAGAAAAAAACAAAAACAAAAATAAAAACCAGTTGAGAAATCCACCACTCGGCTGGCGACACAGTTGACCCACCAAAGGAACAGTTATGATGAAGAAAAGGATGCGAGTGGAAGTCATGTTGTTCGCCACACGCGCGGCGGCAAATCTACCTGTTGACCACTCGATTTCCTCAACGATCTTCCATTTCTGCACCGTGATCTACCAGAGAATTAAGAGACAGCCGCAGTTCATGCAAAGATTTTGCCACTAATTACAATCCAAGAAACCTGTTTCAGGTGCTTAATTAATCCATTATTCAGCAACTAGCTAGTTAGCTAGCTCCTGATGCTCCTCGAGTAAGAACACAGTAGTAACGGCTGAATTCGAGGAGGGATATGCACTGATAAAGGGGGTTGAGGTTGAATCCAAAGTTGACTCGAGCACCAAAAAAAAAATCTTTAGGTTAATGAAATCCAAGTGGCTGAATGGTGCGAGGCAAAAGTGGGCAGCTATCTCCATCGGCCACAAAGAATTCAAGTCCCTCCTGCATCTTTCAAAGTAGATAGTGAAGTGGAGGTGAAATGAGGAGGAGGAGAAAGTGATGGTAGCCGGTGGGTGGAGAGTAGAGAGTAAAGAGTAGAGATTAGATATTTGGCCCCTCTCTTCCTCTTTGTTTTCATCATGGGCAGACGCGCTCGCCGCGGAGTGGACCTTGCTCGTGCACACTGCTCACATCCCACTGATGAGGACTAGCGACCTTGCCATTACTGCAACTTGATGACAGTCTTTTAGAATGTTGTTGTTCCATGCTTCTCAGTCAGTGCTAGCTAGTTCCTCGTGAATACAATTCATGCGAAGTCAAGGCACTAGATTAATAGAATAGGAATTTGCCTGCTCTTTAAGGGGACATGGATATCTTATCAGTGGATCCACCAATTTCGAGGAAACATCAAGTTAGATTAACTGAATCTAAAGGCCGATTTGCCCCATCAAGAACTCTCATATGTGCTAACTAATCCACCATTAATTATCCACCCGACTATATATCGTGCAACTCATCCGATCAGGAGTCAAGCTCACAAAAGTAAGCTAACTTTACAGTGTTATTCGTGGACAACTAAAAAATAAAGTCAAATTATCAGAGGATGAAAAAAATTATAATAGTAAGTGTGGTTAAAGTTAAAAATCCTTGTAGCAAATTTAGAATAATGAACACTTACAAATTAAATACACAAGTATGTTATATGGTTAGGTAATCTCTCATTTTCTCTAGACTCTTACTTTATGGTTTATGAACTTATTATAAGGTGACTCATCCTTCAAAATTCACTAATTTTTTCTTTCTAAAAATTTGTTCAGAAGTGATGAAACTTTTAAAAAAATAATTTATGACAGAGATAAAAGAATATAGATAGTCAAACTTTATGCACAAATCTAAATGTAAAGAAATAACTTAAGAATACAGGAAATAAATCTAGTTCGTTAATCTGACGCGATTAACAAACTAGATTTATGCACAGGAAAACTTTATGCACAAGTCTAACCTCCCTTTCGGGTTTAGATTATCATCTTATGCTTTAATCTGACGTGATTAAAATAAATCTAGTTCGTTAAAGCATTAAATTAAACCTTGCTGATTGAAAATTAAATTGAAATCGTTATTAAGAAAAGAAAAGATTAGTCTTTTATTACATGACAGTATCAGAGAAGTTATGTACGTAGAGTTGAATCCAAAATTAATGGTGACATAGAAGAAGAAAAAGTTAGCTGTGTACACGTGGATAGTTCGAGTCGAAAGCCAAAGGTGAAGCGAATTACCCTACAGTTTGAAGAAGGATAAGTTTTTGTCAGATTTGGGACGACCGATTTAGTCCCATAAAAATTTTCCATGGGCGCTAGAGAGTATATTGTCTAGATACACTGTAATGTTGACAATCGGTTTCCGCAGAGGGCATTCTCTTTGGTTGATTCACCAATCAGTATTATAGAGGCAACGAACTTGGTCAAGGTTCTTGCCACTTAAGAATATTTGATGGCGTTTGATCTTCTTAGGAGGATATCTCAATCAAGGTATGCAAGTTTCCATGAGAGCCTACAAACAGACTAATCAAGGCTAAAAACGGATGATATCACTGAATTTTTATCTATTGATTAGTACTAGAGGTGATAAAAGACGATTCGCTCACCCCCAGTGCCTTTGTCAATCTGTCTCAGAACTAACACGAAGGAGATCAATCACGGGAGCTACTAGCCCGGATGCTATGATTAGCGCGTGAGCAATTGATCAATACCAGAGGTGGCAAAAGACAATTTAGACTAGATATATATGTTGGAGGAAATGGACTCCTTTCGAAGAATTTTACAAAAAATTGAAATTACAAACAATATTTCCAACTTAGCTGTTGAGTGACCCGAGTTGCTTTTTATGCAAACTACAGTCTCCCGAGCTGAATTCCCGAG
The DNA here is from genome assembly GCA_024364735.1 of Boesenbergia rotunda. Lineage (NCBI taxonomy): Eukaryota > Viridiplantae > Streptophyta > Magnoliopsida > Zingiberales > Zingiberaceae > Boesenbergia > Boesenbergia rotunda. Next base: position 746,629 of record JAGFNQ010009586.1, read on the forward strand.
CTCCCGAGTGAACTCCCGAGCTGAATTCCCGAGCTCTTGAGCGGAATTTCCGAGATGGAATTCCCGAGCGACGACTTCCGAGCGGTGAGTTTTCGAAGCTCCCTACTAGGTCTCCCGAGCTCCCAAGCAGTGTCGGACGTCTCCCGACCAGGAAATTGCTGAGGCCTGCGCAGCACAGTTTCCTTGAAACAGATTTGTCCTCCTCCGGTGGTGCTTCGAGGCTCAGATGGATGTCTGTCTCTCAGGATACAACAGCTGAACCACGGGCACAACGGAGCACTCGCTGCTCGTGGCGAACTGAGGAAGTACCCGAACGCTATCAAAGAAGGTCGGGAACGAGGTGGAGTGGAAGAGAATCTCTTTGTATCATCTGTCTCTTTTGCTCTCAGTCACACCTCTTTATATAGGCTCAGACCCCCGCAGTATTCAATAGTTGAATTAATCAAAATTCAGTGGATTGTATCGTCTGTCTCTTTTGCTCTCTGTCACACCTCTTTATATAGCCCCGAGTATTGTCTAGAAACTCGATTGGGATCCTCTGTCCCAAAAAAGCGGTTGTCCCGCTCCCCCACGAGCAAATGATATCCTAGAAGAACGGTGAATCGGTCGGAGTTGCTGCAATTGTAATCTTGTCGGATTCGACGGTGAATCCGGCGAGATCGCAATTGCGGCGATCCCGACGGATTCACCGTACCCTCCAAGGTATAATTTTGTTCAGGGCGGCGGCCGAAGGCCGCCGGTTGTGTCCGATCGATGATCGGACAACTCGCCTACCGCCGTCGGAGAGCGGGACAAGGTTTTTTTTTTGGGACAGAGGATCTGCTCTCCTAGAAACTTGGCGTTCTTTCCTCCCTTGGTGAGGTAACTTGGAAGGATTTTTTTTTTTTTTGGTGGTGCGAGTTAGGAGATCCCCAACATATATCCCTCTTTAGCTCGGGTTGTGTCTATTTTTCTTATTTAAGATGAACCTATTAAGATAAAAAAACTAAAAACTTAATTATATTATCAAGGACTTTAATATTGATGGCTCGAATTTATTTATTTATTTTTAAATTTAATCATTAAATTCAAGATAATTCTTTAAATTTATCTATTTTTATTTTTAATTTTAAAACTTTAATAAAAAATTTAAAAATAATAATAAAATAAAATTATAATTATTTTATTAAAAATTTTCATTAAAAAACATTGATGATGGAAAGAACCTACAAGTCGACGAATACGATTTGACAAATAGTTTGATGTTGGTTTCGAAAGAACAACGTCATATTGATACTAATCTTCTAAATCCAACACCATTCTATGTGAGAAGAATATAATACTGTGATGTTGATTTCGAAAGATCAGTACCACAATAAAAACCGTCTAATCACTATTGTTAATGACTTATAATTGATATCTCTGGGCACATATAGACTTTAGGGTACTTCATAAAGCTATAACACTTAGAATGGATTTGATTATATATCTCTGGTGTCCATTAATAGATTTTGATCAAAATCCATTGATGGATCTACGAGATTTTGATTTCTAAAAATTTGACATGTAATGGAAGAGCTGAGTGTGGAGAAGGTAGATATGATGTGTAAGCCTCGTCCTGAGCATCATAAACGAAATTATGGTTGTATGCTAATTGGCACACACTTAGGTGTTGGTTTCGAAAGATCTATACTAGGTGGGGTTGTTCTTTGGAAGATCAACACCCCTATAGTGTTGGTTTTAAAAAATTAGCACTATTGTGATATTGCATTTCGAAAATCAATAGCACCACTCTATGGTGTTGATTCTGAAAGATCAACACTATGGTAGTGTTGGTTTCAAAAGATCAACACCACGGTGGTGCTGTTGTTTGAAAGATTAGCGTTGTTACGGTACTAATTTTTGAAAATTAGCACGCCATAGTATTTTGTTCTTCTCACATAGGGTGGTGTTGATTTTCGAAGATCAATACCAATATGGTATTATTCTTAGAAGAATAGGACCCCTAAGTTGTCAAAGTTTAAAAACCTTGTGAGCACTACCTTTAAAAAGTAAAGGAGGACACATATAAACTTTGTGACACTTCATAAACCCACAGGAGTTGGAATAGATCCAATCGAAGCTCTCTAAGTCAATCAATAAGTTTTGATTGAAACTCATATGGACCTAAGAGATTTGGATTTCTAAAAAATTGGCATGTAATGGAAGAGGGAAGTGCATTGAAAGTATTTATGATGTCTATGCCTAATTCTGACATCCTTAAGATAAGTTATGTGTATGTGTCAATTGTTTTAAAATTTAAACTTGGAAAATCTTCTGGTTATTATTGTTACTGAATTCAAGATAATAGCTCAAGGCACATATAGGCTCTGAGAACTTCAGCTTCAGAAACCTATAACATTTGGAATGGATCTGATGAGTGCTCTCTACATTTATTAATACATTTTGACTAAAATCTATTGATTAATTTAGGAGATTTATATTTATGAAAAATTGACATTTAATGGGAAAAATAGTGCATTAAAGGTATCTATGATGTCTATGCTTAATTCAGACATTTCTATTTCAAGTTTGAAACTTCAAAAACTTTCTTATCACTATTATTAATGACTTCAAGCCGATAGCTTTAGGCACATATAGATTTATGGACACTTTAGAAACCTGTAGCGAGTCGAGTCAAGATCAAGTTTGACTTCTCTCCAGGAGATTAGAGGGCTTCCGGTCAATCAGAGAATGTAGACAACGTTATCTGCTAAATAGATATTGTAGCCACGTTAGTAGCCTCCAGGTGATCGGGGAGCTTCTAATCAACTGGAGGATGCCACGTCAGCAATAGACAAAAGCTATATAAAGGTTCTCGAGCTAGAGCTTGAAACACAACGAATTCATTTGATTCTTTTTATTCTCGTGCTATAGTGCTCTCATGCTTTCTGTGCCACAACACTATGCAACTTTGCGCTTCAATTATTAGAGCAATACTTAGAGTAATCTTGTTAAATACCAAAAGTTGGAGGGTTAAAAACGCATAACAACCCAAAAGTAGGGGCTTGGTTGGGTTCAATAAACATGGAGAGCTTTTTTGTAAAAAACAAAAACATTAAAAACCCTAACAATTCCTCCCTAAAGTCGTTTCCTTTCCGCCATTTTCTTCCTCGACGCCGAACCCATCACGCGCGAGCAGATTTCCCCTCTTCATCGCCGCACTGCCCGACCATTCGAGCACCCATCGCCGATCTCTCCCCCGTCGTGGCGCCACTGTGATCCACCATTGACGATATCTTGTGCGTGATCTCCGTGGGCGGTCGACGCCAAGCTTTTCTCTCCCTTCGTAGTCGACGTGGCAGCCTTCTTCGTGTTCTCTCTATCTGCTGAGCACTGTGTCTCCGCCATCTTCGACCACGAGTGAAGGTGTCAATCGCTTCCGCAACCATCTCTTTCCTATGATCTGCCTTGTTCATTGTTGAAGAAAAAAAGGCCATCCTCGGCTATTTCAGGTAGAGATTTGTAGCTAACACTGCAAAAAATTCCAGCCTTACCGACGGAATTTACCGACGGAATTCCGTCGGTACAAACCATTCCCGACGGAAAAAAGAATGACGGAAAATTATTTATCGGGGACAATATTTCCGACGGAAATATGGGTCCGTCGGCAAAAGAAAAGTACGGATGGAAAATTCCGTCGGTAAATACCGACGGAAAAACAACCCTGTCGGAAAATAGCAAGGCCGGGATGAACGAATCCTCTGACGGAAACAACTTTTCCGTCGGAAATTTCCGACGGAAACACTGTTTCCGTCGGCATGTGCCAGCTTTTTCTATCGGAAAATTTACGACGAAACTATTATTTCCGTCGGTATTTTTGAAATATCGTCGATAAATATTGTAAATTTTGTCGATACATTACTGATGGAATCCATAGTTCCGTCGGTATTCCGTCGGGAATTTAAAAAAAAATTAAATGAAAAAATTTTATTTTGTCCTCAACTAATACTAACATTACAAATATTTAGATACTTCTTTTCACATACTAATAACACAATACAATTTTCACATACTAAAACACAATATATTCACACATTTTCACATTTGACAACAAAAATTTGGCCTTTCTCAAACAAACATTAAGAACATACAACATAACAATACAATATCAATATTCCATGATAGCAACATCCATAAACTTTAATCCAAGATACCATCATAAACATATAACAATATCATAATATCAAAAGTCTATCAAAGAACATACAAAAATATCACAATATCATAATCCAACATGTCATATCAATATCAAAAGTACAAATATGAACCATCAGAATTTAAACATTCAACATACCATAATAGAGTCCTGCAAAAAAAAAGAAGATAAGTTAAACTGCATGATACAAATATTATTACACTAGATATCAAGTAATAAAATAAAAAGTAAAAACATTGATAAGGTTCTCTTTTACTGGCCTTTAACATAGAATGTTTTCCCACAGTTCTCTTTCACTGGCTTTTAACATTTCAGATAATTGTTGATATTCTTGTGTTGGTATATCATCTACATGAGAAAATTGAACAACATTGATTGCATCCTCAGCCATTGTTTGCATTCCAATATTAGTTATTGTATTAGGTGCAACAACATGTATATCAAATGTTGAACCAGCAGAAGGTCCAATTGGTTCATACACATAAGGTTCTCCGTGACAGTACCAATTATAATAATTTGGCACAAATCCATTTCTACATATATGAACTCTGACAGTGTTCTCATCACGAAAAGCTCTGTTTCTGCATTTTTTGTGATTACACGGACAACGTAATTCGGGACCATTCAAACATTCAGGATGACTTTTAGCAAAGTTCATAAAAGTTTCCAGTTCAGAAACAAAATCATCTCTGATAAATCCATTCTCTAATCGGTTGTACATCCAAGCTTTGTTCATATACATTTTTGCCTAATCATGAGTAATTCAGTTGTAGGATGAGAATATCAAACAAATAAAATTAAATTAAACCTATATCACAATTTTATATTAATTACATGTCATAAATAAACTATCAAGGTAACAACTAGCAAGGTAACAAATAAGATCAATCTATATAATCAGTGAAAACACGTACTAGTAAGATCAATCTAATTAAGACCATTTCTAATAAATTACTAATTTACACCATATAATAATAACAAAATAAATTTACAATGATCTAACACATAATGTAAACATTGCAACCAAAATAAAAATAAAATAGATACCTTAAATCAAGTACACATCTAGAAGGGAAGCAGCAACTGCAGTAACCTATAAAAGTACAAATAAATTCTAATTAATAACAAATAATACAGTATTAAGGTAACAGCGCGTGCCAATTGGGCAGCCGGAAGCCGAATTGCTACGACGACAGCCGAATTGGCACGCTAGAACCACAGGCAGCCAAATTGATGTAGGATCAATGCACGAGAGAGGGGGGGGTGAATCACGTGTATTTAAAAATTTAGAGCGCTTTAAGAAGCGTGCACAACAAAAAAAACTTGGAGTGAGAAAAAGCAAGCACGAAGAACACAGGTATTTTACTTCGTTCGGAGCCTTCGGCGACTCCTACTCGAAGGCCCAGGCCCCTTGGACCTTTCTGACGGGCAATCCACTAAAATCCTCAATCGGTAAACTCCCGGTTGAGTGATCCGAATACAAGTGGAGCAAGTGTAACACCCCTACACTTCCCCTGAATTGAATATAATTAAATGCAAAAATTACCAAAATTAATTTTACCAACACCGTAGAATTTTCGTTGTTGACTCGTGTATTGGCGTCGGTCTTCCGGCAGCGATCGGATGGAGTCGAGTTGGAAGATGGAGACAGCTTGGAGAACTCGGCTTAAAAAAAATTAGGACACTCTTCGATTGCTTCACAGTTTTTCTATATTTTTTTTTTCGCTCCACTTGAAGCTTTATATAGAGCTTCTAAAACTTATCTTCGATCCGAAATCTCCGGCAACTTTCGGCTTCCTCTGCAAATTAACTTAACACGTCGCTGTGTCTTCGCTTCATTCGGCTTCATCTGCAGATCAGGTAAAACGTGGCTACATCTTTTAATTAGCACAGCTTGTAAAAACTTATCCTCTGAATAAAGAGAGATCGAGACGTGGCTTGCAATGAAATTCAATTTATATCAAGTCCACGTGATGTATACCAATTAAATTGTCAATGACAAATATGTAATATAAACATAATGTTTGCATAATGTTACCGATGTTGATTTATTAATTAATAAATACAATTTTTCTCTTTAAAACAAGTTAATTAATAAGTCTTTAATAAATTATTATTGGTCTCCAATAAAATTTTAGATTGGCAAGATAAATACTAATGAACAGTAATTTTACAAAAAAAAACAATCTCGTCCATAATCAGAGTTTAGTATAATAATAAAATGTACTAAAATTAGAGATTCAAAGTTAATTAGATTCTGTCTCCCAGACCAGGATCTAACCAGGCCTCAGGTTAGATCACCCAAATGGGTCTAAACTGGACCGCGCCTAAAGTCCAAAATTGGACTCGTCCTCACTGGTTAGCTCCTCCAGTGACTTACGTCACTTGCCTTGTGTGGAGTTCTACTTGACTTCTTAACCCACCAGGTCTTCCTGCCAGGACTCAACCACCCTGGTCTTCCTGCCAAGTCTCAACCAACTTGGTCTTCAGCCAGTTGTCAGGCCCCGTGGACCCAACTGGACTTTCTGCCAGGACTCAAACCATCCTGGACTTCAGCCTGGTGTCTGGCTCTAAGTCTTTCAACCCTGCACACTAAGTAAAGAGGTTAACCCCATAACAAACCTAACTTAAACCCTTTTGTCATTCATCAAAACTTGAGTTTGGCCATTAGTGCAAACTGCACCAACAATCTCCCCCTTTTTGATGCAATGACAACCTGGGTTAAAGTTAGGAACATAACATGTTAAAGCAATAAGTACATATATAATATGCAAATGACATGCTCTAAAATCAGGGTTGTTTAATTGTTTTCATTTCTAACCCTTAACCCTATAACTCTCCCCCTTTGGCATTCATCAAAAACTTACTGAGAGGTAAATAAAAAAAATTTCATAAATATAAACTAAGTTTCTAACCTGATCCAGAGGGCTCATAAATCATCTTTTGAATAAAATATTCAAAATATTTTAAGACTTATATCATTCTGAAAAGATGGCCATAATAAGTATACTTCTTTCTTGAAAAAATAATTTTCCAAAAACATTTTTAAAGAAAAAGTTTAAAGAAGGAAAATTTACTCAGGACTTTTTTTTTAAATCCTTTTTCAATTAAAGAAGATATTTTCTAAAACAGTTTTCACTAAACATTTTTGAGAGTTAGAATACAAAATATAAACTCAAGCTCCCCCTGAACCAAGTAAGAAAGTTTAGCCCATTTTGAATATCTAACCGTAGTTACTAGCTAACTATCTATGGGATAGTAGTTTTCACTAGGTTAGTCAAGTCAAGTACTAGTGTCTAGCTTAGCTTTACAGAAAGACTACTTGACTTGATCAATATGAAGTTGGTATTTAACGCCCAGACTTGCTACGATGCACAGGTTTAAGCATTCTGAAGTCCAGGCAATACCCTATGCATCTCACCCCGTTCTAAGTTTTAGCATACACAAACACGTTATACCTAATGTGCTTTGTGAGATGCGGCCTCTAAATCTATAGGAACATGTATCTCTAGGGGTCAAACTTAGGCTAAGTCCACCAGTCTCGAAAGTCAAGTTTGAAATCAAAGTCAATTTTAAGTTTGAAATCAAAGTCAATTTTAAGTTTGAAATCAAAGTCAATTTTAAAAATTAAGTGTGAAAATCAAAGTCAATTTTGAAAATCAAGTTTAAAAATACACATTTGAGAGATTAAAAAATGCAAGTACAAAAATTAACTCTAACTCAAGCTATGTGTCAAACAGAATTTGTGAGTTGAGTAAAAGTGATTAGGTCAATCCTAGTCTACAACACACATTCCTATTAACCTTCTTAAATTGCTAAATTCGGATTCAGGAAGTGGTTTAGTGAATATGTCAGCTAGGTTAGATTTGGATTCAACATGATTAAGTTCAATTTCCCCTTTATTAACATGATCTCTAACAAAATGGTGCTTAATTTCTATATGTTTGGTCCTAGAGTGGTGAACTGGGTTTTTGGTTAGATTAATTGAACTTAGATTATCTATAAAAATTTTGACTTTCTTAAAATCTAAGTTAAAATCTTTTAAGGTATGCATCATCCAGAGTAATTGGGCTACACATTCACCCATTGCTATGTATTCAGCTTCAGTGGTGGATAGGGCAACACAATGTTATTTTCTACTGAACTAACTAACTAGTGAGGGTCCTAGAAGTTGGCATCCACCACAGGTACTTTTTCTATCTAATTTACAGCCAGCATAATCTGAGTCAGAAAATCCAATAAGTTCAAACTGGGCTGTTCTAGGGTACCAAATTCCTAAAGTTTTTGTCCCTTTGAGATACCTAAATATCCTTTTAACTAGGGTTAGATGTGATTCTTTAGCACATGTTTGATACCTAGCACACATACTAACTGCAAAGAGAATATCAGGTCGACTTGCAGTTAGGTAAAGTAAGCTACCTATAGCACTTCTACAATACTTAAGGTCAACAGGTTTGCCATTTGTGTCACTATCTATAGTTTGATTGGTAGCCATAGGTGTCTTAATTTCTTTAGCACTATCCATTCCAAATTTTCTAAGTAATTCTTTAGTGTATTTTTGTTGATAGACAAAAGTACCCTCACTGGTCTGTTTTATTTGTAACCCTAAAAAGAAAGTTAATTGACCTACTAAACTCATTTCAAATTCATTTTCCATTACCGTTATAAAATCTTGTAAAAAATTTGAGTTAGTTGAGCCAAATACTATGTCATCTACATATACTTGAGCTATAAAAATATCAGGTTTTAGAGTTTTAACAAATAGTGTTGGGTCAATTTTGCCTTGGTTAAAGCCTTTAGATACTAAGTAGTTAGACAATCTTTCATACCAGGCCCTAGGGGCTTGCTTAAGTCCATATAAGGCTTTCTTAAGTTTAAAGACATAGTCAGGATATTCTAGGCTTTCAAAACCTGAGGGTTGGCCTACATAGATTTCTTCCTTAATCAGGCCATTTAGGAAGGCTGACCTAACATCCATTTGATACAACTTGAATCCCTTATGGGCTGCATAACTTAAAAGCATCCTAATGAACTCAAGTCTAGCTACAGGGGCATAGGTTTCATCATAATCAAGTCCTTCTACTTGGCTAAACCCCTTAGCTACTAACCTAGCCTTATTCCTGACTGTTTCTCCTTGTTCGTTAAGTTTATTCCTAAAGACCCATTTAGTTTCAATAAATTTCTTGCCTTTAGGTAAGGGTACTAAGTCCCAGACTTGACTACGTTCAAATTGGGCTAACTCTTCCTGCATGGCTATGATTCAATCAGGGTCAAGTAAGGACTCTTCTATAGACTTGGGTTCAATTTTTGAAATAAAGGCAATTTGACTAAGGTTCCTAAAGGCTGATCTGGTCTGAACCCTTAGCTCTGGATCGCCTATGATCTGATCAGTTGGGTGGGCTGAGCTAACTCGAATAGTTCTGGGTTGGTTAGGTTCAGATTCAGGTGCAGGTTCAGTCAGATCATGGTCTCGGTCCTCAAATTGGCTTTCATTTGGGTCAGTACTAGACCTAACAAAGTCAATTGGTTGGTAGGTGGTTTGATCAAGGTTATTTGGGCTAGACTTTTCATCAAATTTTACATTTGTAGTTTCTTCAATTCTTAGGGTAGTTTTATTATAAACTCTATAAGCTCTACTGGTAAGGGAATAACCTACAAAGATACCTTCCTCAACCTTAGAGGTAAATTTTCCTAAGTGTTCTCTAGTGTTTAATATATACACTTTGCATCCAAATACTTTAAAATACTTAATATTAGGTTGTTTTTCATAATAGATTTCAAAAGATGTTTTTCCTAGATTTTTATTTATAGTTATTCTATTTTGTACATAACAGGCTGTACTAACAGCCTCAGCCCAAAAATATTTAGGTAGATTGTATTTATTTAGCATTGTTCTGGTTGCTTCTTGTAGTGTTCTATTTTTCCTTTCTACTATTCCATTTTGTTGAGGTGTTTTAGGACAAGAGAATTCGTGATGGTAGCCATTTTCTAAGCAGAATTGGTTAAATTTTTGATTTTTGAATTCCCCGCCGTTATCGCTCCTAAGTCTTTTAATTTTAATCCCTTTTTCATTTTCTACTAATTTACAAAATTGAGTAAACATATCAAAAGTTTCATCTTTATTTTTTAAAAATTTTACCCAGGTAAATCTTGAATAGTCATCTATGATTACTAAACAGTAAAGGTTTCCACTAATTGATTTTACCCCATGTGAGTCAAATAGGTCTAGGTGAATTAATTCAAGAATTGACTTAGTTTGAGTTTGACTAGTTGGTTTGTGGGTTGACCTAGTTTGTTTTCCTTGTTGACATGCATTACATAAGGTTGATTCAAGGTTAGATAACTTTGGTAGGCCTCTAACTAAACCTTTTAGTTTAGGTAGTTTTCTGAAGTGAGTGTGTGAAAGTCTCCTATGCCAGAGCCAAGTCTCATCCTTATGGGTTAAAAGACAATTTTCTAAGGGACAGGTTAACTTAATTTCATAAATGTTATTGTGCCTAAGTCCTCTAAGTGTGATGTTTGGGTTGTCATTGTGTTTGATCAGACATTCATTGGATAGGAACCTAACCTTATAACCAGTGTCACACAATTGGCTAATACTTAGTAAATTGAAGTGAAAATTTTCAACAAGTAATACATTTGTATTTATAAAATCAGACTCAAGTTCAATATTACCTAGGCCAATTACCTTAAGTTTACCGTTATTTCCAAAAGCAACGGTCCCTAGTCTTTTGTACTTGAGTTCTGTAAATTTGGTGGGATCCCCAATCATGTGTCTGGAGCACCCACTGTCAATAATCCATTTATTTACCTACAGTTAAGTAAAAAATTTAAGAAAATTTTAAACATCTTAAAGAATTTAAAACTTGAATTTGAATTTTGAATTTTATTAATTTTTGAATTTGAATTTTATGAATTTTTGAATTTGAATTTTATTAATTTTGAATTTTGAATTTGAATTTTATTAATTTTTGAATTTGAATTTTGAATTAATTTGAATTTGATTTTTGAATTTTGAATTTGAATTTTATGAATTTTTGAATTTGAATTTTATTAATTTTGAATTTTGAATTTGAATTTTATTAATTTTTGAATTTGAATTTTGAATTAATTTGAATTTTATTAATTTAAATTTTGAATTTGAGAGTTAAATTATCAATCAATAATTTGAATTTAATTGTCCTTATTCATCCCACTTGGTCTAAATTGTCAAGCAAGGAAATCCTATGATTTGTGAGATGATTTTGAGTTTAATTAGAAAAGTTAACTTGAACTTGTGTTAGATCCAAGTTTAACAAGTAGTAATTTTAAAAGTATACTTCAATAATTGGCTTCCAGGCCATGGCGAGGCACAGGGGCCTTCTTTGGCCTAAGCCTTATTGGAGCAACAACCATTTTCTAGGCAAAGTAGTTTAAGGAAGTTGGACTTTTAACTTACTCATTGAAAACCCCTGGTACTAAATAGTACAAGTGTCAAATTAACTTTGGAGCTAGTCCTGAGTACCCACCTGGGCAGAGGCTGATTTTGAGGTGCCAACTAGTTTGGAGCCTCCCCCTAAATTGTAGACTGGGTGTCTAGGGTCAATGTAGTGGATGTCCCTTTTTGGGACATAAAGTTGATTCTGACCTACTTGCTTTGTTAGGTAAGCTTTCGGAACCCACGCTTTTCGTTGATTTTTGCGGGGGTGGATAAAGGAGATAAAGGATCTTTGGGCTGATCCTGATTTATATCCTATCCCAGATTTATTGTACATGCTCTTTTGTGATCCAAGAATGAGGTCAAGGTTCTTGGATCGGGTTGTGAAAGTTGCTAGTAGATCCTTAAGTTTTAGGACTTCGCCCTTTAGGGTGGAGTTTTCAGTTTCAAGCTCAATTGTCTTTTGATTTTGAGTTTGTTCAGTTAATGTTCTGGTATTAATTAATTGCTCCTTAAGGTCTTGATTTTCCTTAAGGAGCTGGTCATTCCTAGATTCAGATGCAAGTAATTTTTTATTTAAAATGGAAATAATCTTTAAAAAATTTTCATTAACTGAATCTAAATATACCTTAGTCGAGTCGTCCGAAAAGAGTCCGATCTCTTGACTCGACTCGTATTCGGAATCTTCGTCGTGCTCCGAGTCTGACCCGGGTCCATTTGCCATTAGCGCGAGGTAGCTTGTCTTCTTTGGTGGTTCATAGTCAGAGTCATCCGAACTCTCGTCCTAGGTGGCTTGAAGAGCTTTCTTCTTCTTGCTTTTCTTTGATTGGTCCTCCGTTTTGTAGGGACATTCATGTTTGAAGTGTCCTTTTCTGTTGCAACCGAAGCAGGTTATTTTGCTTTTGTCTCCATAACTGGTTGGCTTCATTATCTTTTGGAAATCTCTTTTCGAGAATTTGCTTTTCTTTTTGGCGAGGACTTTTCTTACTAAGTTAACCATTTGTTCCTCGTCATCTGAGTCTGAGTCTGACTCTTCTTTTGATTCTTGAATTTTCTTCTTCGACTTGACTACTTTTGAAGAACCTGCAAACAAAGCAAATCCTTTCTCGGCCTTGGCGTTAGTTTGTTCGTGCAGTTCTAATTCACATAATAGTTCATCTAAATTTATTTTGGAAAGATTCCTAGAAATTTTATAAGCATCTATGATGGATGCCCATAAAGAGTTTCTAGGAAAGGCATTTAGTGCATACCTTATAATATCTCTATTTTCTTGTTTGTGCCCAATGAGGTGGAGTCCATTTAGTATGTCCTTGATCCGGGCGTGGAGTTGGCTTGCAGACTCACCTTCCTGCATTTTTATGTTAAATAATTTATTCAATAACAAATCTCTTTTTGTTACCTTCGCATCTGAGGTGCCTTCATGCAGTTCAATCAGTTTGTCCCAAAGTTCTTTGGCAGATTCAGTTGGGCCAATACAGTTCAATTCCTCTTAGGTTAGTCCGCATTGGAGTGTGTTCTGTGCTTTGAACTCAATCTGAGCCCTTTTCTTCATTTCTAGGTTCCATCTGTCATGCTTCAGTAGTGCATTGTTTCCCTCGTCCATTGGTGGTTCATAGCCAGATTGCACCGCGAACCATTGATCCATATCAGTCTTTAGGTACACCTCCATTCTTCGTTTCCAGTAAGGGAAGTCTTCCCCATTGAAGAGCGGAGGACGGGCAGTACTATATCCTTCACCTTGAGCCATCTGAAATAGACAACAACAAAAAACACTTGTTCCAAGACTAGGTCTTGGATTAGTAGTGTGGTAGGAAAGGAGAAGAAAGGAACAAAAAATGACTCGAAATGGTGTTGCCCCAAATTCGAGTAAAATCGATAGAAAATATCTAAATTTAGGCAACAATACTAATTTAGATCGTGCAGCA